>OVBE01005215.1:1829-22144 GCA_900406425.1 Iberis pinnata | reverse complement strand
TCCACCAACTGATTTTCGTGAAAGCCTTTTAACGGAGTAGATCTAGGATCGCATCAGGGGAGGGAGCATATCTCACATTGTGTTCTATTTTGTTTTCATGACTCATATGCATTGTGAATAGTTAAGTTTTATAAAAGATAAAAAATAGATTTTTTTTTCAAAAATCTTCAAAAATATTGAATTTAGTCTCATTCTAGTTTGAACATGCATAAGGAACGAGTGAAGTATTTCCTTGTCTAGTTTAAGTTCTAGTTTCTTGAATTAGCATCTCAAGTGAACTATTTCAAATGATCATCCTAGTAGTCATGAAAAATCTTGAAGTTCTTGTTTTGAATCTTTAAATTTGAAAATATATTAGCATGGTTTTGAAGCTTGCTAGTTTTAGATTGTTTTCACAACTATTTTGACTTAAACTTGAATGACTAAATTTATGCTCAATGGTTATCTTAATGTGTTTCAAGGCTTGATCGTTTCAAAACGGTTTAGTCACCCAAAAATCGAAACACTTATAGCTAAACCGGTCATCCTCATCTTTAGATTGATTTTCCTTTCCACCCTTAAACCCAATTACCCTAAACACTTGTGAGTTTTTATTTCTCTAATGATTGTTTTGGGAAAAACTCAAGAGTATAAGAGACGACAATAAACAACTTTCATTTGGAAAGATTGATGATACCATCTAGCATTTAGGAAGGGTACTTAGGATAGAGAATGTTGGATATTGGGAAGTGTTTGATGGTTTGAAGCTTTTGTCATAAGGGTAGTTCTAATAGGATAAGGGTATAAGTAGTTTGTTGATTTAAGTTCCAAAAGAAAGAGTTGGAGAATATAAGAATAAAAAATGGGTTTGAAAAAAGAAGAATAGACTTCCACTAGAGTTAGAAGATAAAAATGAAAAATCCCTAAAGTTCAAGAAAAAAGAGTTCTAAGATACAAAATAAGAAAAGAAAAGGCTAGTGAAGAGTGCAAAAAGGAAAAGAGTAGCTTAGGAGTTTAAGGATACAAAAAAAGCTAGTACAATTTGAAAAGTCATTGGGGAAAAATAATAATGAGTCTAGTGGAGAAAAGCCTAAGAAGAAAATTGAGAAAAGATGATTTGTTTGGGATGTTTAGGGGTGGAAGTAACAGTCAAGCATTAAGGATGAAGATTATAGTACGACAAAGTTTTTTTTCTTGGGGGGGGGGGGGCTTTAGAAATGGATGTTGAATATTGTACTCCTCATTTCCCTTTGTCTCATTTTGATTTTGCTTCTTTATTCACTCTCTTTGAGTGATGGACCATGAATTGAGTGTGAACCTTCTTTTGTGCATTGGATTCTCCATTCGACTAACCAATTGGAACCTTCAAGATCGCTATTTGAGCATGCTTCACAAATCTAATTGAATGTAGGAAGATGACCTAAGCTAGACAAGGGAATCATATACTTCTAGTAATATAATGTATTGTTGAAAATGCATGAATGATGGGATGAGTAGTGTTGCTATATTGAGAATGATAATGTATTATGTTTGAGATGTTAGTTCATTAAACTCTAGCTTAATTCTTTTCGTTCCGAGGTTCCCATTTTCAAACCTCTCCTTCTTGCTTATCCTTATTTCTTGCTTGAGGACAAGCAAATGATAAGTTTGGAGGAATTGATATATTGTGTTTTTAATGCATTTCACCTCTTGATTTGATTGTATTCTAGGTAGATTTACTTGCATTTAAGTTTTTACAACATGCATTTGCATTATATTTCATGTTTTAGGTGATGAAAGTAGAGAAATTCAAAGCATGGATCAAATGAGCTAATGAGAAGGTCAAAAGAGCTTAGAAGATGTGAAAAGAAGAAAAATAGAGTTTATACCGATTTGCTATAACAGTCTAGGAAAACATGTACAAAGAAGTTGAAAACGGTGAAGACTTGTAATGGTTTGGAATACCCGTTTGCTCAAACCGATATGAAGGACTTTTTGAGGACAAGAGGCTATACCGGTTTGCCATACCAGTTTAGGCAAAACGGTACCAGAAAAAATCAACTCAACATTTCACTTTTGTACCAATTTTTACCCAATTTTACTTGGGTTAACCCATGTATTTTGGGTTAATACAATACCTTTTTTAGGAGACTATAAATACTTATTAGACCTAACTTGGTCTCAACTTCTATTCTACTTTTGTCTCTCACTTTCCTTTCTTGTGTAAACTTGAATTTTTGAGTTTAAACTTAGTTTCATTTATTGTTTCTTGTTTATTTATTGCTTATTTCTTATTTAGAATCATGATTAAACACATTTATACTCTTAAATTTTGTGTTTAGATGTCTATGCATTTTACATGTTTTAGGAAGTCATTTATCATCGTTTTAGGTTTATTTAGAAATTAATATGTTACATTCATAGGTCTTTTTAAGTAAGTTCACATTTTTAGGTAGTTCTGCATTAGCATTTGCATACATGTACATATTGGAGATGTTTTAGGTACTTAGGAAGCATTCTTGGACAAATGAATCAATGAGGAAGGAAAAGAGTACTGAAGTGGCTAAGTGATCCAGTTTTTAGAACATGGCCTAGCAACAAGTCCAGCCGCATCACGCCAAGTCTCCAACTCCCAGCTCGATCATGTACTCATCCCGGCTCGATCTCTCATCGAGCTTGATCATCGAGCCCATAAATTCTTCATACGACTCGATAAGAAACCAAGCCAACTCTTCAACCGGCTCGATCAAAGCTAATCCCAACTTGGTGGTTGATCGAGCCCGAAACCAACTCGATCAACTGAGCCTAACTCGATAAAGCCCGGCTCGATCACTCGACCATCCTCATCGAGCCAACCTCATCGATCCATCTTTATCCTGGCTCGATCATCCGGCCAAGCCCCAAGCTCGACCAAGCAGCTCGATCACATAGTACAACGGGCTCGATCACACGATCGAGTCAGCTCAATCTCACATCTAGCCCAACACCAAGTCCTGACTCGATGACTCGATCACGGCCAAGCCCGACTCAATGACTTATACTCGATGGAATCGATCACCCGAGCCAAACTAACTCGATCTCGACTTGACCTCAGTTCGAGCCAGACTTCTTCATCAAAGATCAAGTTGAACCACATGCAGATTTCAATCATTTTTCTTTTAGTGGTTTAGGGGTTTTACTAAACCATTATATAAGCTATAAACATACCTCCATTTGAACTTATGCTTTATTTTATGTTCTCTATTTAGGGTTTTCTCTCTGTTTTTATCTTTGAATATTTTTGTAGGATCAAACCAATATCTTTCATTGAATCAAGTTTATGTTTATGATTTCTTCTGATTTATATTTGTTTTAGATTAAGGGCCAAAAATATCTGGTGCATATTGATCTTTCTTTCCATTTTATGGTTTTGATCATCGTTTTTCTGGGTTTTGTTCTTGCTGTTTTCTGGGTTATTGTTCTTTCCATTTTTGATCATCATCTTCTAGGTTTTTGATTTTTCCTGTTCTTTCTGTTCTCCAGAGTTTGACTTTTGATTATGATGATTTTTAGTAGTTCTGTTTTTTGGGTTTTCTGATTTCGTGATCATCATGGGTAGTGAGTAGTTTCCCATGTTTTTGAGGATTGGGTAGACTGGTGCTGATTCCTTGAATCTCCTAGATGTTTAAGCTTGATCATTCTTAGGTCCCTTCTGTTTCATTGTACTTACTTCTTATTACTATCTGATCAATTGAAATATGATCTTAGGCATTTCCACACACAAAAGGTGTCTGATGAAATGTCTGAACAAGGTGATTTAAGAGATTTACATTTCTAACCCAAAAGATTGGTTGTTTAGGGTGTTTATTGACTTGGACATATTGTTTCTTCATGCATGCTAGGTAGTGTTCTGTTAACGAGAGTTAGGTCTCGATATTGCTTAGTTTGAGATCATCTATCAAGAGATTGAATTTGATTGTTTATGAATCTGTTGTCTAGGGATTAGCTCTTGCTTGAGGTATGTTAAGCGTCTAGGTAGATCAAGGAGGATCACTGATCAATTACCCCATCCTTAGGAACTATTCTTCTTTGATTGCATTTTATTACCATCTCCTCTTCTGGTTTGAGTTTACTTGCTGTTTACTCCTTAGTTTTTGTTGATGCATGATAGTTCTTATGTTTTGTGTTTTTACTTCCAGTTTGCTTTGTTTGTTTAGGACTGTTAGGCAGCCCCTTATTATTTACTTGGCTTGAATTAGTAGATCTGATTGCATCTAGAGTGGTTAATAACTTCACTTGATTAGATTGACACCTATTAAACTACAATGATATGATAGTGTAATAGGAATTGAACAAGTGGTAAAAATATTACTATCAATTTGGTGCCGTTGCCAATTGGGTGTTTGTTTGTTACATTCTGGATTTTGGATCTATTGAGATCAAGTTCGTTTTCTACATACATTCTCATTTTGTTTTCTTTGTTTTCAGGTACTTACAACATTAATTCCAGTGTATGCATGTGAGAAGAAGAGGACCAACTGACTTACTTCCACTCGTTGACGATATTTGAGCTCTTGAAAGGGAACACTCTCGAGCTAGAAGGGAACAAGAATGTTTGGAGCACTTGAGACGGTTGGATTTGAAAATGGACAATATTAACAACAATGTCCCTCATGGTGGGCGACATATTGGTGCTGGTGATGCACCAAACATACACACTCAACACCATGAGATTGCTCCACCAGCTGTGAACAACAACAATTTCGAAATTAAGCATAGCTTGATAGTGATGGTTATGGCGAACAAGTTTCTCGAACTGCCAATGAAGGACCCCCCGGATCCTCTTGACGAGTTTGACAGACTCTATAGTTTTACCAAGATAAACAGGGTGAGTGAGGACGCTTTCAAACTACGCCTTTTCCCTTTTTCTTTGGGTGACAAGGCACACCACTAGGAGAAGGCTCTACCCCAAAATTCTGTTACCTCCTGGAATGACTACAAGAAGGCTTTTCTTGCCAAATTATTCTCTACATCCCGAACAGCAAGGTTGAGAAACGATATCTCTGGTTTGCGCAAAAGAATGCCGAAACATTCTGCTAAGCATAGGAGAGGTTCAAGGGGTATACCCTATAGTGTCCCCATCATGGTTTCAGCAAAGAGTCAATTCTTAGTACTCTATACAGAGGAACCCTTCCCAAGATCAGGATGCTTCTAGACACATCTAGTAATGGAAATTTTCTAAACAAGAATGCCGAAGAAAGATGAGAACTTGTTGAAAATCTAGCACAGTCTGATGGGATCTACTCCGAAGACTATGATAGGACTCCAAGGGGCAGCAATGATTCTGATGACAAAAATCGGAGAGACATAAAGGCTCTGAATGACAAACTGGATAAGATCCTTCTTGGACAGCAGCAACATGTTCACTTCTTCAGTGAAGAAGAGCAGGTTCAGCTCCAAGCTGGGGAGACTGACCAACATGAGGAGGTTAGCTATGTTCAGAATCAAGGTGGATATAACAAGGGTTTCGTAAACTACTCAAATAACCATGGTCTCTCATACCATAACAACAACGTAGCCAACCAAAATGAGTATGCACATACCAATGCCATCTTCTTGGGGGAGTACCCATGATTTTTCTTCTCGCTCTTGTCCCACTCACATCTGATAGTAAGATTTTTACTGGTCAATCCCTATTACACTATCATTGTCATTGTAGTATAAATAGGTGTCAGTCCAATCAGTTATGTTATTAACCACTCTAGATGCAATTAGAACTATTAATTCTAGTCAAATAAGAAAAAGAGGTGACTAACAGTCCTAAACAAGAAACATGCTTGAAATAAACAAGACATGTAATCTAACATGCATTAACAGAAATAAAGGGGTAAACAACAAGTGAAATAAAAGCATAAGAGAAAATGGGGGTAAAAAGCAATCAAAGGGGGTAAACAGTTCCTAAGGATGGGGGTAATTGACTAGTGTTCCTCCTTGAACTACCTAGGCGTCTAACATACCTCAAACAAGAGCTACCCCTAGACGACATATTCATAAACAACCAAATCCAATTCCTTGACATATGATCTCAAGCTAGATAGTATCCAGCCCTAACTGCCGTTAATGGAACACTACCTAACATGCATGAAGAAACAATATGCCTAAGCTAATAAACACCTTTCGGGTGCGGAAATGCCTAAGTTCAGATTTCAATTGATCATAAAGAAATGAGCATTAGAAACAATGAAACAGAAGGGATTCATAAACAAAAAAGCTTAGACACCTAAGAGGAAAAAGGGTTCAACAATAATCTATCCCATCCTTAGAAACTTGGGTAACTACTCACTATACATGGTGGTTGTGAAATCAAGAAAACCAGAAAACATAGCTTCTTAACAAAACATCATGATCAAAAGTCAACCCTTAAAAACAACAAGAACAACAAAACATAAAATCAGAAGATGAAGATTAAGAACTGGAAAATCAGAAATCAGGATGAAATGATCAAGAACAGTAAGAACTTAAACAAAAAAAAACCCATGGTAGTCATAAACATCATGAACATAAACTTCTAAAAAACAAAGATCAACTCAGAAAAACATGATTAAAGGCATTAGAAAGAAGATCAACATGCACCAGATAATCTTAAACCATCAACTAAGCAGAAATCATAAGCAAAAGATGCATTCCATAAAAAATATGAGTTTGATCAACAAAGAATGTCAAAGGAAAAACAGAGAGAAAAAGCTAAAAATGGTAAAAGGTAAAGGCTGCCCCAAACGGAGGCGAGTTTAAGGCTTATATAGTGGTCTTAAAAAATCCTTAAAATCACTAAAAGATAAACGATAAGAAATGCAATGATTGATCTTGATCTTTAAGTCTGGTTTGTACATGAATCAGGCTCGGTCAAGTCGGGTCATCGAGCCACTTGGTCGAGGTGGAAAGCCGGGTTGATCGAGGTTGAAAGTTGGCCTGGAGAAATCTTGGTCGAGGCACAGCTTGATGTGTCATCGAGCTGGTTGATCGAGGCGAGCTAGGCTGTTGAATCGGGCTGAAGGTCGAGCTAGATGCTCGAGGTGAAGATGGCTTGGCTTGATGTGGTTTGGCTTGTGGTCGAGTGGAGATTGATCAAGGCCAAGGTTTGGGGCCGAGGTGATCAAGGCAAAGACTTGGAGACTTGATTGAGCCAAAAGGATTTTGGTTGAGGCGGGTCATGCGGCTCGATCAAAATGATTGTGGCTCGATCAGAAGTTCCCCTTGGCTCGATTAAGAATTTTTTTGGCTCTTTTTAGTCCGTTTTGGCTCGATTAATACCTCAAAATGCACATGTAAATCGAATGCTAATGCGAAACTACCTAAAAATGCAAATTTATTAAGAAAGTCATGTGAATGCAACATGTTGACATCTAAATGTCTCTAAAATGATGGTAAATGTATTCTTGAAACCACTAAAATGCAGAGACATCAACTCCCCCAAACTAAATCCTTGCTTGCCCTCAAGCAAGTAATTCAGAAGTTTGGAAGAGAAGTTTGAAAATGGGAACTCAGAACCAAAATATGCTGATAAAATAGGGAATATCAATGTTCAGGTTACAAATTTTAGAATGCAGTCTCATCTTATCATACTTAAAAACTTTAGCCATACTTATCATAGTTCATTCCAGATCAGTTCTAACTTCCACAATGCATTTAAATTCATTTACCTCTTCAACATTCATTAAACAGAAACGGTGGATGAAGTCATACACATTCATCGGACTCATTTGGCTAAGGGACTGGTTAATGGATAAAAATGACCCCTTTATGCATTGGCTAACATTTCAGAACAAGGTTCTCTCAAAAATGGAATTAGCTTTAGCAGAATGCTAAATGTAGGAACACTTAGATGCATACAAGAATAGAATCTCATCTACCCAGAGTCATTAAGACTAAAATTTACCTGATTTTAAACCCGGTAGGAGACCCTAATTCTATCCTTTTAAATATCAAAGTGATCTTAGTGGTTCACATTTTTCCCTTTTCATCTTTTCCTTAACATTTATTAGGAGAAGTTTCTTTCTTATTAGATTTCTAACGGATTTGGTGGCTTCTTGATTTTAGTGCCTATGGTTTCTGATCTTTTTGTGCTTTTTCACTAACTTCTTGTGTTTTTACCATTTTCTTTTCTTATCATTTCCTTTTTCTGTTTCTGCACTAACCATAGTTTTCAAATCCTTTTCCCCCAAACTCCTTACTAGACATTTTTTTTTTTTTTTTTTCCTTTCCTCTCCAAAAGTTCATAACCATACCCTTTCTTTTACCAGCTTCCCACATCTATTCTCCCTTTTTAAAACCAACCCCAATACATAGAATCAAACCCCACCTAGTTCTATCTAGTCCGAAAAGCGTGGACTAGAACTACATGAGATTCCATTACTATCAGTTCGAACCTAACACTTTTCTACCAAGCTCATTCCATAAAAAGCCTTACACTCAGTAATCAATAAGTGGCTTGAAAGAAGGCAAGGATCAAGGATGGAAAGTCTATTTGGATTAACAAGAGTGGTGAAACAGTCATACATAATGTATATGCTATCCATGAGTTCAAAATTCAGCACACAAAAATGATAATTTAAACGTCAATTTTAGGTTTTAATAGATATAGATAAACTTTATATCACAACATGCTTTAGAAAAGAAAGGATCATGCAATTTCACATTCCAAGTATGATGCAACCTTACTTCAGACTTAATCATGATGCATTAGAAAACTAATAACCAGGGCACTGATACTACCTAAGAAAACATCATACTTACAAGGTTGCTATCATCATTTTCCTTGGTGAAGCTCGACGCCAAGAACTAATAGCAGAATTGGGCATCCATGCTCCCTACTATAAACTGGGCTTTTTTCAAGTAATCGATGTCCATAAGCTTTGGTGTCAAAGCGCTTCTACGAAGTGGTCCCTGAGTATACTTAAGGATAAGTATCCTCCCTCCGATTCTTAATTTAGGCTTCATCCTTCCTCCTGTGCTCCAGTTGAGGTCCTTGAATTTCATCAATTGCTGCAAGAATATCGTTCTACAAAGTGTTGCATATATGTTTATAGATACCTAGACGCAAAAAATCTATCTCCTCTCCTAATATGTTGTTGGTCTCTTGCCTAGAGAAGAATGAATTGGCGAGGATTTGTTGTATATATCTAACTGCTGGATGGCGGATGCACGAACTCTTGGTTCGTCTTGCCTTGAATTCTTTGGACCCTATCACATTCCAAATTAACTCTATCTCATCTGGAACATTGTTGAATACGTTTGGTTGAAACCTTAGGCGATTGAAACCATAAATACTTCCCTATTGAGCGAAAGTTAACTTGTTAGTTTTTCCATTCAAATCATTGAAAGTTATAAAACCTCCCTCATTTGCATCACCATCTCCTTCTTCACAATATAACACTTCTAGAGAGGCCATGAACTTGCATGTCAATATCTGGTAGGCTTCATAATCCATTGCAAGCACACATGATATCCAGGGTTTTTGTATCAGGGAATGTTGATTCTGTGAATTCGACATGCATCAATCTCCCGTAAATTTCTTCAACTGAGGGTCCGTTTGAACTCATGGGCATTCCTCCGTATGACATGATATCAGCGACGATCAAAACCAAGTTCAAAAGCAAACAATTAGAACTAAATTTCAAAGAGACGATCAAGGAGGGTTAGCAACTCAAATTTCAGAAGATAAAACCGGAGTTGAGTAGCCTGAAACAAGAGAATCAAAACGAAAATGCAGGGAAGTTAAAACCGTGTTTTTAGAAAGTTCCAGAGTTCGATTTCAGTTAAGCAAAACTGAAAAAGTTAGAAATGAAAAAAAAAAATTCAGAAAGTTTCAAGAGTGAAAAATCCGGGTTGATGATGCTTAAAGACTTGGTGAAAATATACAGAGTTCTCGAAACTTCGAAAATTAGGTGTTTAATCTTCGGGAAAAACGGTTCAAAGTGAAAGATTTTTGTAGTATGAGAGTTATGAGAGTGATGAAGTGAAATAGAGTGTTGAAGTCTCCCTTAAATAGATTGTTGGCCGATTTTTTTATGTGGTGGAGAGGTGTTGTGGATGTTTGTGGAGGAGGTTTAAAAGTGATGTATGTAGAGGTAGTTTAAAGAGGAGACAATGAGGGTGATGGGGGATGTAAGGAAAATGTTGGGGAATCTAGAAAAGCATGGAGTGGACACTTCTTGTTTTGGTGTGGGTAGTGGGTGTGTAAGAGAAGTGGTAGGAAAGTGGAATTATACTTGTTTGGTATAAGAGAAGTGGTGGCTTGGCTCGATCACTTCGTGCGTGGCTCGAAAAAAATTCTCCTTGGCTCGATCAAAATTGAATTTTGGCTCGATCAAAAGATGTTGCGGCATGGTTGAAGTTGAGAAAAACTTGGAAAGGAAGGCCCTCTTGCAGTCATTCCAGGAGGTGATGTTATTTTGAGGAAGAGACTTTTCCTAGTGGCGGGCTTTGTCACCTAAAGAGAAAGGGAAAAGTTGAAGTTTGAAAGCGTCCTCACTCACCCCATTTATCTTTGTGAGACTGCAGAGCCTGTCAACCTCATCAAGATGTTCCAGAGGGTCCTCCATTGGTAGCCTGTGAAACTTGTTCGCTTGAACCATGGAAATCAAGCTATGCTTGATCTCAAAATTGTTGTTGTCACAGCTGGTGGAGGAATCCAAAGGCGTTGTGTGAGAGTACTGGGTGAATCACCAACACCAATGGTACATGGAATTTTTGAGTTAATGCTACTCTCCATTTGCAGATCCAATCGTTGTAGATGATGAGTCGTTCATGTTCTCATCTTGCTCGAGTGTGTTCTCGTTCAAGGACATAATCTCGTCAACAATTGGTATTAAGTCAGTAGGTCCTCTGCTTCTCAGGGTCATACACAATGATGCAAGTATCTGAAAAAAAAGGAAACAAAGTGAGTATGTAAGTAGGAAACGAACTTGATCTCAATAGATCCAAAATCCAGAATGTAACAAAAAAACACCCTATCGACAACAACGCCAAATTGATAGTAAGATTTTTACTTGTCAATCCCTATTACACTTGCATCGTCATTTTAGTGTAAATAGGTGTCAATCCAATCAGGTGTGTTATTAACCACTCTAGATGCAAGGGGTGACTAAAAGTCCTAAACAAGAAAACATGCTTGAAATAATCAGGACATGAAATCTAACATGCATTAAAGGCATAAGAAAAATGGGGATAAAAAAAATCAAAGGGGGTAAACAGTTCCTAAGGATGGGGGTAATTGACTAGTGTTCCTCCCTGAACTACCTAGGTGTCTAACATACCTCAAACAAGAGCTACCCCTAGACAACATATTCATAAACAACCAAATCCTATTCATTGACAGATAATCTCAAGCTAGGTAGTATCCAGACCTAACTACCGTTAACGGAATACTACCTAGCAAGCATGAAGAAACAATCCGCCTAAGCCAACAAACATCCTAGACATCCAATTCCTTGGGCTAGGTATGTAAATCTCTGAAATCACCTTAATCGAGCATTTCTTCAAACACTTTTTGAGTGCAGAAATGCCTAAGTTCAGATTTCAATTGATCATAAAGAAATGAGCATTAAGGATAGTGAAACATAAGGGATCTATAAATAAACAAGCTTGGACACCTAGGAGGAACAATGGTTCAACACTAATATACTCCATCCTTAGAAACTTGAGTAACTACTCATTATACATGGTGGTTGTGAAATCAGGAAAACCTGAAAACATAACTTATAAACAAAACATCATGATCAAAAGTCAACCCTTAAAAACAACAAGAACAACAAAATAGAAAATCAGAAGATCAAGATCAAGAACTGGAAAATCAGAAATCAAGATGAAATAATCAAGAACAATAAGAACTTAAACCCTGGAAAAACCATGGTGGTCAAAAACAGCATGAACATAAACTTCTGAAAAACAAAGATCAACTCAGAATAACAGGATTAAAGGCATTAGAAAGAAGATCAGCATGCACCAGATAACCTTAAACCATCAACTAAGCAGAACACATAAGCAAAATATGCATTCCATAAAAAAACTGAGTTTGATCAACAAAGAACATCAAAGGAAAAATAGAGAGAAAAAGCTTAAAAGAAAACCTAAGACAAAGATAAAAAATGGCAAAAAATAAAGGCTGCCCCCAAATGGAGGCGAGTTTGGGGCATATATAGTGGTCTTAAGAAATCCCTAAAATCACTAAAATACAAACAATGCAATGATTGGTCTTGATCTTTAAGTCTAGTTTGTACACGAATCAGGATGGGTCAAGTTGGGTCATCGAGCCGCTTGGTCGACGTGGAAGCCGGATTGATCGAGGTGGAAAGCCGGTCTGGAGAAATCTTGGTCGAGGCGCAGCTTGATGTGTCATCGAGCTGGTTGATCAGGGCGAGCTAGGCTGTTGACTCAGGCTGGAGATCGAGCCAGATGTTCGAGGTGAAGATGGCTTGGCTCGATGTGGTTTGGCTTGTGATTGAGTGGAGATTGATCGATGCCAAGATTTGGGGCTGAGGTTCGGAGCCGAGGTGATCAAGGCGAAGACTTGAAGACTTGATCGAGGCAAAGGGATTTTGGTCGAGTCGGGTCATGCAGCTCGATAAAAATGATGGTGGCTCAATCAAAAGTTCCCCTTGGCTCGATTAAGAATTTTTGTTGGCTCTATGTGGTATGTTGTGGCTCGATCAAAGGGTTGGCTTGGTTTTTCCTTCTCCTTCTCCAAAATTGTCATATTGTTCAGAAAACTCCCCGAAAACCTGAAATACCTCAAAAATTCACATATATGCGAATGCTAATGCGAAACTACCTAAAAATGCAAATTTACTAAGAAATTCCTATGAATGCAACATGTTGACATGTAAATGTCTCTAAAATGATGGTAAATGTCTTCTTAAAACCACTAAAATGCAGAGACATCAACATCATTGAAGACAATATAGATCAAGTTGGGGGGGGGGGATTTGCGTTTAAATGGAGCTAAAAATGCAAATTCTGCAAAAAGTGATCCTTGGATGTGGATGAAACCCAAGTTAGCAACCAGTGTCAAGCCTGCTTTTGCTGAAACGCTATCTGTTTCAAAGGAGAAGAAAACACCTTTTGTCCCACCACCTTACATTCCGAAGTTACCATACCCATCGCAATACAAAAAGGAGATAATAGAGAAGTACCCGATAACCTTTAAAAAATACATGAAGAAGGTTGAAGCTCAAGGAATGTTGATACCAAATGATGAATGCAATGCCATAATAGCATAGAATCAAGAAGATCCTAGTTAATTCACTTTACCATTCTCATTAGGTCCACTGACCTTCATCAAATGCCTATGCGACTTAGGAGCATCCATCAACTTGATGCCTCTCTTCGTTACTAAGAAGATGGGGTTCAATGAATATAAAACCTTCAACATATCTCTGATTTTAGCTGACAGATCCATTAGGAACCCTCATGGACTTATGGAGAACCTTCTTATCAAGATTGGGAGTATGGAGATACACACATACTTTGTAGTTTTGGATATGGACAAGGAACCAAAAGATCCATTGATTTTGGGAAGGCCATTTTTAGCTACGGTTGAAGTTGTGATCAATGTTAAGAAGGGAAACATCAGGTTGAACATGGGGAATGGTCCAATGATGATTTTCAACATCAAGGACAAAACAAAGAAGCCTACAATCCAAGGTCAGCTATTCTCTATCAAGGAGATGAATGAAGACAATCATGAAGATGGGTATTCAAGCAGCGATTCATCGGAATACAAGTTGACGAAGGACTCAATCAAAGTTTCAGAGCATCAAGAAGCATTTGGGGGTGTCAAGAAGTCAAACGCAATAGTTTTTGCAGAACTAGAAGAAACCAGAAAACTGAGGCTGTCAACTAGAGTGTGCAAACTACCCACTTCAGAAGAAGCATATTCTGAGCTTGAGCATAGCCTACCTTAGCAACCAACTTCGGGCACAACTTCTTCTGAAGACAGTTTTGAACCTCAAGCCCCAACAATGGACCACAAGAGTGGTGATCATGTGTTTCTACTCAATCCAAGGCTCAAGCATTGTCCAAGAGATGTGAACCCAAAATGTTCAAGGAACTTCATAATCAAGGAGGTTCTGCATGATAGAACAATCATACATGTTGTAGAACCTGATAAGGAGTCAAAAGTGAACAAGCAAACCAAGCCGAACAATGGTGGTTGGATAAGTCCGGGAAGAAAGCCTGGTGAAGGAACCTCGGTTGTCTTTGGAGAACCGTCTCGGGGTTACTAGAGTTTAAACAGGAAGTTAAGCTTAGAGACTATAACCAAGCTCACTTGGGAGGAAGTCTCATGTCTATCCCTGTACATAGAAATTTTTTTAATTCATGTTCAGTTTTTGTTTTAACGCATTCAAGTTTTGTTTGGTTTTGGGTGTTTTAGGTACCATTGATCATGATTGTGGACACTTGGATAAGGAAAAGAGGAAGACAGAGTCAACTTAAGGAAGTCACAAGCAAGCCTAACTAAAAAAATTTATGGTCGAGCCGAAAAAAGTTTCATGTCGAGCCCAGAAAAAAATAACTTAGTCGAGCCCAGAGAGGTTTCAGGTCGAGCTCGGATATTCACTTTGTTCGAGCCACAAGAAAACTTGATCGAGCCCAAGGAGATTTCACATTGAGTCGGGAAAGTTTCTTGGTCGAGCCCAAAATTAATCTGATCGAGCCCGAGGAATCCTGATCAACCCCAGAGATAAACTTGATTGAGCCCAACTTCTGATTTGACCGAGTCCTAAAACAAAATTTCACATAGAGCCGTCAAATCTAGCTCGATCAAATGAGTTAAATAAAATGAGCTCAATCAGCCGACAAATTTTTCACGTCAAATGAGCTCGATCAAATGAGCTTGATCAACCACCTTCTTCAACTCAGCCTGAATGCAGTACCACTCCAAACCATTTGTAATTGTATATACCATAGCATATTTTCTTTTTGTTGTTGTGTTTTGGTCCTAAATTTTTATTTGATTTTTTATTACACAAGGGACTGTGTAATTTAAATCTGGGGAGAGTTTAGGTGGTATCTAATCATGTTTACTCGTTTTCTTATTCAAATTTTGCATCTAAGGCATACAAAAACAAAAAATTGAATTTTTTTGAAAATTTTTTGAAAATTGATTTTAAAAAATAGTGTTCATATGCATTAGCATGATTGGATTACATTCAGGCTTGTTAGGTTGTCTGCATTTGCATAAGGAACTAGGATGATAACAACCTTGTAAATATGCTGCTTTATTAGAAAGTGTCAGTGCGCTGGTTATTAGTTGTCCAATGCATTCTGATTAAGTCTGAACTAAGACTACACTATACTTGGAATGCGAAATTTCATGATCTTTTCTTTTCTGAAGCATGTTGTGATATGAAATTTATCTCTACTTATTGGAACTTTAACTTGACACTTAATTGTCATGTTTATGCACTGGATCTGAACTCATGGGTAATATATACATATTTGGATTATCTTCTATCGTTTCACCACTCTTGTTAATCCAAATAGACTCTCCACCCTTGAACTTACCCTTATTTCAAGCCAGTTATCTATTACTGAGTGTTAGGTCTTTATATGTGATGAGGTTGATAGAAAGTGTTAGGTTTGAACTAATAGGAATGAAATTTCATATAGTTTTAGTTGACGTTTTCTGGACTAGATAGGACCAGGTGGGGTTCGATTCTGGGTATTTGGTTTGGGTTGAAAAAGAAGAAAACATGTTGGAAAACTGGTAAAAGAAAATGAAATGGTTATGAATTTTTAGGGGAGGAACGAAAAAGAAACGAAAACATAATAGTCTAGTAAAGGATTTGGGGTAATGTTATGAAAAGCATGGGTTGTGCAAAAACAGGAAAAGGAAATGATAAAGAAAAGGGCATAGAACCCAAAGAAGTGATTCAAAAGCGAAAAAGAATAGAAACCATAGATGCTAAAATCAGAAAAAGCCACAACCCGCTAGAAGTTAATAAAGAAGGAATTCTCTCATAAAATTTTTAAGAGAAAAGATGGGAAAAGGAAACGTGAACCATTAAGATCACTTTGAGCTTTAAAGGGTAGAGTTAGGATCTCCTACTAAGTTTAGAAATAGGAAAGCTTTTAGCTTTTGTGTCTTCAAGTAGATGGGATTCTATTCTTGTATGCATCTAAGTGTTCTTACCTTTAGCATAATGCTAAAACTCATTCCCTTTCTGAGAGATCCCTGTTCTGAAATATTAACCAAGCATGAAGGGGTCATTTTTTCCCCTTAACCAGTCCCTTAGCCAAATGAGTTCAATGAATGTACATAACTTAATCCCTGTTTTTTGTTTAATAAATGTTAAAGAGATAAATTGATTTGAATGCATTGTATAGGTTGTAATTGATCTGAATTGAACTTTGATGAGTATGGCTAAATTTTTTAAGTAGGAAGAGATGGATTTGCATTCTAGAATTAGTAACTTGGACATTGACATTCTATAGTTTATCAACATATTTTAGTTTTGAGTTCCCATTTTCAAACTTCTCTTCCAGATTTAGGAATTACTTACTTGAAGGCAAGCAAATATTTAGTTTGGAAGAGTTGATTTCTCTGCATTTTACGTGTTATAGGAATTATTTATCATCATTTCAGGTTCATTTAGATATCAAAACGTTACATTCATAGGTCTTTTTAAGCAAGTTCACATATTAAGGTAGTTCTGCATTAGCATTTGCATACATGTGCATATTGGAGATGTTTCAGGTACTTAGGAAGCATTCTTGGAAAAATGTTTCAGGTAATCATCATATTCACGAGACTAGACTTGTTAAGGTATCTTGTATTTGATGTCTCTATGAGGTACACAAATTATCAAAGAGAAAGCAGTATTCACTTCTTCTGCCCATAACCTCTTAAACATGCACCTCACTCTTTCTAGTAATATTCGACTCATCCGCTCGGCTACACCATTCTATTCTAGCTTTTTATACGGTGTGATGTTGAGCTATTCATGCATCCTTGCAGAGTAACTGAACTCGGATGAACAAAATTATAGACTATTATTGGTACGGAGGCTCTTGATCTTCTTCCAATACTAATTCTTAACTAGCATTTTTCACCCTCTAAAACTCTTGAAAACTTCATATTTGTGCTTCAACATGATAATCCACATATTTCTTGAATAGTTATCTAGCATGCTCACAAAATATCTGTGACCTCCCAGTGAATCAACCATAGATAAACCCTACAAACATGAATGGATGTAATCTAGCGTGCATTTCATTGTATGAGCTGTTTTTGGAAACCTTTTTGTAAAATTTCCTAGAGACACAACGGTTACAGAACTCAAGATTCTTGAACTTATGGCCACAAAGATGATCTTCCTTCAACATACTATGTCTCCCTCTTTCACCAATATGACCAAGTCTCATATGCTACAACTTAGTTATATCTTCCACGTGAATATTGGAAGATGCAATTTTAGCCAATATTGTACCAGTGGAGCCATGTAACAAATACAATGTGTATGTTTCCTCTCAAAATAAACTAAGAACCCATATAAATTTTCTAGAAATATGTCTTTACCTGAATACCTGAAGTTCATATTGTCTAGAAGACTCGCGGATGTCAAGTTCTTTTAGGAAAATGTTGAATCATCCAACATGCATACATTTCAATATTTCGTCCTAAGTTTGATATAGTCGATCTAGCAATGTGACTGACATACTTATTTTTCATCTTAATGTAATTATTGTCTACTTGTGTGTAGGTTGAGAACCCATGTTTTTCTTAGACTCATATGGTGTAATAAAATAATATGAAGAGCCCACACATCATATGAATGCATTTGTCTGATGTGACAAAGGAAATTTTCGCTTCATAATTTCTTTTGTATTCTAGAATTGCGACATAAACATATTGCTTTTTCTTCTTTAGATAATATAGTTTCCTTTTTCTTTTTTCTTTTTACAGTAGTTACAAGTATCTTCTAATTTATGATCCTTCGATGAGCATTTATGATATTTCTTATTCTTATAAAAATTATGTCCTGTACCATTTGTGGCTGCTAAGCTAGAGGCTTGGCTATCTAAAATTGCACCAGATGCCTTATGCCCGAAATATCTATTATGTCGCGATGATAGTAACTCTTCCAAAATATGATTAGTTTATAATAATGAACCATTTAAAAAATTTATATATGAATGTGGTAGAGACACTAACACATTAGTGCATCATTTTTGTCTTCGATCTTGACATCAATATATTGCAACTCCAGCAATATCAAATTTAATTTTTCTATATTATGGGAGTTGAACACCTTCCTGCATTTGCAACGCAAAAAGGCGTTGTTTCAGAAGTTGCATGTTAGTTACAGAATTTATAATGTTAGGCATATAATCTTTGAATATGCATTCTTCTAAAAAAACCTCTTTATCGGTCGACACAATTTTCTTCCCATATAGAAAACCCAAGGACCTTGTTTCATCAACAAAGCATGCATCTTAATATGCTAGAGACTAAAACTACTTCTTCCGTTTAACTTGCCAATTTTCGCATTCATATCAAACATTTTTTCACCACATCAAAAATTTGACGCTCTTATACAATTATGTTATAAAAATGTGAAAAGATAAAAAAAAAATAACTAGAAAACATAAAACACAAGATTTAACGTGGTTCACAAATTGACTACATCCATTGAAAAATGATAAGATTTATTAATGGATGTGAACTTTCAGTGTTATTTCATAATAAAATTAGAGTTAGAGAATAAAAGTATAAATAGAGTTTACTCTAATCCCAAAATTTTAAACTAGTGAGACTCACGTATGTAGACCAAAATAAGGTTATAAAATGCGAAAACTTGCAGCCCGCTACCGATTCAAGGTATATTTTCACAAAATTCTTAAATCATAAAAATAAGTTTGTTGTTTTCTACATATTTGTTGATGATATTTTAATTGGAGGTGATGATGTTGCTAGAGTTAAGGGGACAAAAGACATACTCAAACCCTCATATGATATCAACAACTTAGGATGGTCGAGAATTTATTGTCTATGGAAATATGTCAACTCGAAGAAGGATCTTTCATCTCTAAAAGAACGTATAATATAGACTAGTTAGTCATGACATGGAAGTTGGGTTAAAAGGCAGTCAAAACATGCACTAAGAGAGTAACAATAATTTTGTGAGAGAAAACGCTAGTTGATATACAAAAATACTAAAGACTTGTATGTAAAATAATATGTCTAACACTTATTGTTCCATGAACTACGCTAGCCAACTTATGCAAGCTCCCACCAAGCACCATTGGAGTATGGTGGGCATAATTCTCGGATACCTAAAAACTTTTTTCAAAAATGGTATATGGATGAGTTGCAATGGTAATATAGAGATTACTAGTTATAGTAATGCCAATTGAACAAGAGACAAAATGGACATATAGTCACTTGAAAAGCAAGATACAAAATGTAATATCACTTTTGAAGTACTATAATTCAGTATAGAAGGTTGAAAGTAGTTACAAAAAGGGGTTTGGAATCAATAAGCTCAATCCAATCATTCTATATTGTGATGATTATAGCTAACTCTGTATTCCATTAGAGGACCAAGCACATTGAAGTTGATTGTCATTTTATTCGTAAAAAATATTGGATGATATCATTGCTCCTTTATTATTAAAGAGATCATTTTGTAAATATGTTCACGAAGGTCACTATTTTAAATGTGAGTGATGGTATTCGCATCAACAATGGCGTATCCAACCTCCATAACTATTCTTTAGAAGAATTGTTAAAATTTTATAAAAAGCTCATAAACTTATAAGGGCTTTCTATAATGTTTATAAAATAGCTTACGATTAAGTTTATAAATACTTATTAGTATCAATACCTCTATATTTTCTTTCTCCTCACTCTCGCTCGACTGTTCACTATATATATATATATATTGTTTTTATTTTTCTTCCTTGGATCAATAATCAGTTGTTTTTTCGTACCCGTTTCTCCATCTCCTTTGACTCCGAATTTATTCACAATCCCTTCCTTCGTGCATGCACCATCTCTATAGATCTTATCCCACATTTGGTTTATAATCACTTATATTGCTTTTGTTGCATCTATTTTACAGGTTTTGCTCATGTTGGCTCTATTCTTTTGATGGAGGCATGTGGTTCCTTCGAATTTTCTGAGTTGGTTCATGGGGGTCTTATGTAAAAAGTGGAGTGTCTATGGTACAATTTTTTGGGTGACAAATTTACCAGCACAAAGCTTTGTTCAAGGTAGTTTGGAGTCACCACCTCTTTGCATGCTTTCGTTTTCCAATGGTGGTGACTTTTGGTGGCTAGGGTAGCAGCCAAGGTGGAGGTTGACTTCCGGCTTGTTT
>OVBE01005214.1:0-22145 GCA_900406425.1 Iberis pinnata | reverse complement strand
ACTAGAAAATGACAAGAAATGTTATGTAAAAATCCTAAAATTCAAGTGTTATCATCGTGTGAACGAACTCCTAGCACCAGCGTTGCTAGTCGATATCCCCCTACTGTCCCGATCGCTTTTTGGGTTCTTTGAGTTCTTCTGCGACTTTTTTTAGTCTCTTCTTTTTCCCAGTACTCTATGAATTGCGGAAGGAGATCTCCAGGCATGCGTGTGTGCTTCTGTTCGGTCTTGTACCAAGTGTCCTTCCAAGTGTAAATATGGTTTGAGTAAGTCTTCGCCGCTTTAGCCCTGGACTCCATCCGCACTTCAGGGGTCAAGGCAGGACTCCAGTTGAATTATTGCTACATGATTTAAAGATATAATTTTAGTAATTATAAATGTAAGTTAATATTTTAAAAAATTCTTAATGCGAAATAGTAACCAAACTTCCTTATCCTCGGGAGGAAAGTCTGTAAACTTCCCATATGGTTTGCGAAGAATACTTTGCATCAGAGACTTTATGCACTTCGTGATCCCGTTATCTGAAGCCGGAAACCATGCCGTCCCCTCCGCACCACTTGGATCCAAATACGACAAACGCTCACGTCCCGGTTGGACCAACAGCTCATCTAATGTTAGCGTATGTGGGAGCTGATGGGCAGGACGTGGCTGCTCGGGAGGTATGTCCAATTCCGGCACATGAGTGCCGGAAGGCGTCAAGGAAGACCCCGCAACATCCCCCGGGGTTTGAATTGTCTCGATCCCAAGGAATAAGTGAAAAAACCGTAATTACTGAAATTATTGTAAAAAAAATTAATATTAAAATTTTTATATAATTTATATTTTATATTTAATATGTAAATTTCATTTACCAAACTTTATAAGAACACCAAATTTCTTAAATTCCATCAAAATTAACAAAAATTTTAAATTTTCTAAAAAACCCTTAAAACACAAAATTTCTAAAAAAAACCCTTAAATTCTTAATAACATTTTCTGGATCCCTCTTGTAGGGACGGTACGACGTGGTTTCCCGCCTCAGACAACGGGATCAAGAAGTGCATCACGAGACTGATACACAATCTTCTACGCCATCCCTACCCGAGGTTTAAGGATATGCCTCCAGATGATCGCACATATTGGTTTTACTTCCTCGCGGTAGGAATCTTATTTTCTACGCTTCTTTTTGGAATTTGTTAATTCAAATTATAGAATTTGCTAACTTTAAATTTGTGCATTTTGTAGCTTGAATACAAGTGGAGCCATGCAATGACGCCGATAGTGAAGAAGGAATTCAAGAGTAAGGCATGCAGAGTCTTCAGCACCCATATCTACTCCTGAAAGGATACATGGTTTAAGGAAGGGAAGCAACATTTACAGATGCCCGATGGACTCTGGTGCAAGGAGTTCATTCACCCGAGGGAAAGATATGATATGTATGACTTTGAATACTATTTTTAAATTTCATACAACTTTAAACTTTAACTTTTTAATTGTTTTAATCGTTAAACAGAAAAAGACTGGCAATGATCCGACGCTGCTCGAGATTATAGAGGATCTCCACACCAACAAGAAGACCGGGCAGATTCAAGACCAGCTTACTTGGGAGTTGGTTGAGGGTACTAAAAACGTTTCGAGGAGATCCGCGGGTCTACTCAGTTGACACCCGATAAAAAGATCCCCTTGGATACGCAGTATAGCGTTGTCTATGAGGTAAGTAAAATTTAAATTAAATTACATACTACTTTTGATTTCCTATGCTAATACCATGTTATTTGTTTCAGGAGACGAAGAAGTCGAAAGGCAGCTATTACGGGTTCGGGAACATGGCTGGCTACTGCTTTCCTGGATGGGGATCCCGACATCACAAGGATCCTAGTAGGGATGAGGAGATGAGGAGGAAGAACGAGGAGTTGGCAGCCGTCAAGCAACAGATGGCCAAGACGAGGGCGGCCCAAGAGGAGCGCGACGCCGAAATGAGACAGATTAGGGAAGAGCAACTGAGGATGCAAGCTGATGCAACAGAAGATGGACGCGTTTATGTAGCAAATATTGCGACAGTACGGCGGTGGCGGTTCTTAAAAAACGTTTTTTGTCTATTTTAGAATTTGAGAATATTTTGCATTTTAATTTTTTTGAAATATTTTCAATTTTAATTTTATGAATTTTTTACATTTTAATTTTATTAATATTATAGATTTTAATTTTATTTACATTTTAAAACTTATTTGCTAATTATTAAAATAAAAAATTATTCCAAATTAAAAATTAATTAAAAAATGTTTTTTTAAATCCGTCAATAAATTCGTCAGTAATAACCCGTCACTTAATCCGTCAGAAATTTTTGACGGATTTAGTGACGGGTTATTAGTGACAGATTTATTGACAGATATAAAATGATGAAAAAGTCAATAAATCCGTCAGTGAAACCCCGTCACTAAATCCGTGAGTAAAAACCCGTCAATAAATCTGTTAGTTTTTATCCGTCAATAAATCCGTCAGTATTCATCCGTCAATAAATCTGTCAGAAATTTCTGACGGATTTAGTGACAGATTTGTATTAACTGACCATTTAGAACTGACGGTTTTTATCCGTCAGTTTCCCGTCAATTCAGGGCATTTCTGACGGATTTCGGACGGCTATTCCCGTCAGAATGCCCGTGTTTTCTTGTAGTGTTATGATATGAGCTTTTTGAATTAGTTCAAATATTGAATAGTAATATGATATATGATCAACTTTTATATCGAATGTTAAAATTCATTCATATAAAATATATGCTACATACAGTGGTAGACCTAAAAATAAGTTTTACCTGGTTCGAAAATATATGTATAAATAAAAAATAAAATGATATATAATATTTTAGCAGGCCCTCGATTTCAATATATTTGATATTTAAGGTTTTAGACATGAATTATGAAAGTCAGGCACTTTTTAACTTTTTAGATAAAAAGTTTAGAATCCTATTCCCATACAAAACAACCAATAATAAATTATTATGCAAAATAAAAACGGTCATGAAACATAAAAATACATTAAAGTTTACATTGAAAAGAGACAACATCTCTTAATTTGAAAAATTCTCTAAAAGGCATCATATAAAATGAATCGGAGGGAGCACAAAAAATACAAATAAAAATTTATGAGAGTTTTACAAGTTAAAACACAAGTTTATTAGTACATATAATGTATTATTTGCTAATAATTTTAACTAGATTTTTAAAAAATACCATAATTGCAATTTTTTTTTTTTAAAGGGTAGTTCACTTGAACTAGTGTTGGTCCACATAGGACCGCCCTACTCGATGACCCCCACAGTCCCGACTAACCCCTATTCGAGCTAGACTTTTCTTTCACATATCAAGCTAAATTACTTGCCGATTTAATCATTTGTGTTTTAGTGGTTTAAGGTTTTCCTAAACCAATATATAAACACTAAACACGCCTCCATTTGAACATATGCCTTTTTATGCCTTTTTAAGCTTTATTTTGTATCTTTCTTTTAGGTTTTTCTCTCTGTTTTTCCCTTTAAATGTTCTTTGTTGATCAAACCTAGGTTTATTATGGAATTCATCTTTTGCTTATGATTTCTTCATTTTCATGCTTACTATAAAATTTAAGACTATCTAGTGCATATTGATCTTCTATATGCTTTTAATCTTGTTTTTCTGAGTTGATCATCATTTATGGATTTTGTTCTTATTTCACTTGATCACCATTTTTACAGTTTATGTTCATGCTGTTTATGATCACCATGGTTTTTCTGGGTTCATGTTCTTATTGTTCTTGATTATCATATCTTGATTTCTGATTTTTCAGCTTTTGATCATCATCTTTTGATTTTCTGATTTGTTGTTCTTACCATTCATAGGAGTTTACTTTTGATCATGATGAATCGTTTAGTAGTTTTGTTTTATGAGTTTTCTGATTTCATAGTCACCATGTGTTGAGTAGTTGCCCAGGTTTCTAAGGATAAAGTAGATTAGTACTTAATCCTTGTTTCTTCTAAGCGTCTAAGTTTGATTTTTTAATAATTTTCTTATGTTTCATTGCTCTTAATGCTTATTTCCTTCTAACCGAATGAAATCTAAACTTAGGCATTTTGCACTCAAAAGGTATCTAATGAAATGCCTGATCAGGTGATTTTAGAAATTTATGATCCTAGCCCAATAGATTGGTTGTCTTGGGTGTTTATTGGCTTTAACATGTTGTTTCTCCATGCCTTCTAGGTAGTGTTCTGTTAACAAGAGTTAGGTCTCGATATAGCTTAACTTGAGATCATCTGTCAAGAGATTGGATTTGGTTGTTTATGAATCTGTTGTCTAAGGATAGCTTTTGTTTGAGGTATATTAGACACCTATGTAGTTCATGGAGGATCACCAGTCAATTACCCCTATCCTTAGGATTTGTTTTTCTTGATTGCATTTTAGTACCATCTTTTTTCCTATTTCTTTTTAGATTACTTGTTGTTTATCCTTCTGTTTTCCTTTATAGAATGCATAATAGTTTATTTTCCCTGTTTTATTTCCAGCATGTTTTGTTTATTTAGGACTGTTAGTTAACATCACCTTTTAATTCACCTGACTTGAATTAGTAGACCTAATTGCATATAGAATGGTTAATATCTCACATGATTGGATTGACACCTATATATACAACAATGACATGATAGTGTAATAGGAGTTGATCATGTTTGCGGATGATTTAGCTAACTATGTTTTTTTTTACCTTTAGGTTTTCAGTTTTTTTAGTGTTAGTCTTTTTGTTGTTGATTTATTGATTTCAGATTTCACGGACAAATGTGTCCAAGACAAGTTCGATTGTAATTTTTTAAAGTCTAATTAATAAGCGGGAAGTTTTCTCCCTGTTTCAGACCCAAAAAATAGTATAATTTTAACAATGTCTTATTCTATGATTCATCGTTATATTTTTTAACAATTAATGCATAGTTTATAATTCATCAAATTTATGGGGCTAAAAAGTTTAGTTGTTATATTTAAGAAATTGAAAATTAATATGGTTCTTCAAAAGTTTATTGTTCTTTTGCCTAGATTTGAATGATAAAAGTTCTTTTTTTGCTTGTGACAAAAAATGTTCTTTTTTGGCTTAAAGTTGAAATATTTGGGATTTTAATGGAATTTTCCTGTTACTTATATATTGTATATAAATTTCATGATAAAAATATTGGATTTTTTAGACAGAATTAAACATGTTAAAAAAAGTTTGTAAAAAATATTTGTTTAAGTTATCTATATTTTCAATTTAAGAGGCAATATGCACATATAAAAAAATAGGTGTCAAATTAGCAATCTATCTATTGGACTATATTATTAGTTTTCTAGATTTTACATTGGTTCGGTATCTCTTCTTTACTCTTGTGTTGTACCCATGCACTAAAAGAAATATGTTAAGCATATATGTCACTTCATCTCTTTCTCTTTCCTTGTTTCTTTAAAAAAATTTCACCCCTCATTTTTTTGTAAATTAAATCATATAAATTTAAATAATAATATCATAAAATGTTATCTAAAAAACATATATTTTTCACAAATTTAATAAGATTAAAATCATTCCAAACGGACTAGTATCTTCTAAATAGTGAAAAGTAAAGTTACGTTGTTGTGAAATATAAACCCATAAATAGTCAGACTACTTACAAAATATAGTCGGATTACTAATGTATATATAAACTCAAAACCCCAAAATATAAACCCAAAACTCCAAAATAAAAACTCAAAACCCCAAAATATAAACTCTAAAACTCAAAATATAAACTCAAAATCCCAAAATAAAAACCCAAAACCCCAAATAAACCCAAAATCCCAAAATAAAAACCCAAAACCCCAAAACTCCAAAATATAAACTCAAAATCCCCAAATATAAACCCAAACTCCAAAATATAAACCAAAATGTCCAAAATATAAACCCAAAACCCCATAATATAAACTCAAAACTTTAAAATATAAACCCAAAACTCAAAAAATATAAACTCTAATCCACAAAATATAAATTATAAACTATAAATTCAGACCCCCCAAAATAAGTAAGATTATAAAAAGGCATATGAGCCAAAAATAATAATAATCCAATTACCCACAAAAATTAGTGAAACTAATACAAAAAATTATGTCTTGAAAAAAAAAATATAAATCTTAAACCCAAAACCCTCAAATATAAAGGGTAATATCAACATATATACATTATATATCCTATAATTATTTTCTTGGCACCTACAAGTATACTTTTTCTATTTCTTTTTCATTAATTCCATTTTACCCTCCTACTCAACACAATCTCTCTCACGTGTTGTGGCCAATCTCATTTTTTTAAATGAAAAATAATACACATATGTAAATAGAAAAATATGTCACATTTGAGTTTATGTTATAAAATCTTAAATTTTTTTTTTAAAATGACAAATAATACACAAATATGTAAAGAGAAAATTTGTCACATTTGAGTTTTGGGTGTTATTTTGGGTTTTGGATTTATATTTTGGGGTTTTGGGTTTATATTTGGGGTTTTGGGTTTATATTTGGGGTTTATGATTTATATTTTGGGGTTTTCGGTTTATATTTTGGGTTTAGGGTTTATATTTTGGAGGTTTTGGGTTTATATTTTGGGTTTATGGTTTATATTTTAGGGTTTTGAGTTTATATTTTGGGTTTAGGGTTTATATTTGGGGTTTTAGATTTATATTTTGGGTTTAGAGTTTATATTTTGGGTTTTGGGTTTAGGGTTTAAATTATTTTCAGTAGTCCGACTATTACTATCAGTAGTCCAACTATTCCTGAGTTTATATTTTTGTAACCAAAATCACTATTAACTATTTCAAAAATATATATCCTTTTTAAACAATTTTAGTCATATTAGATTCATAAAAAAATTATGTTCTTTTTACGTAACTTTTGTGATTAAATAATTTTTTAAATGCTTTTATTTGCCAAAAAAATGAAAAATGATGGAATTTAGCAAAACCAAAAAAAGAAAGAGAGATGATTGACATGCACGTGAGTGTATTGCACACTAAGAGCAACATTAATGGTAGAACCAAAAAAAGGTTCTTAAATATTATTTTATTAATTAATCATGGTTTAGAGAAAAATTAAGAAACTTAAGTTGTTTTAGGAGATTATTGGTAGAACCTAGTGGTAGATCTTTAAAATAAAATAATATCATTTTTGTAATTATAATTTTTAAAATAAAATACATTTTTAAAATTTTTAAACATATAATAAAATCATATTAACAAAAGAATGCCAAATTACATAAATTTTTAAATAAACATTACATAAAATGCATATTTGACATAGAATTACAAATAGAAAATAGTGATTAATGTATTATTTGAACATAAATTTTGGGTATTTTTTTATATTTCGGATTTGAAATACATGAAGTCGACATAGAACTGGGTAATTATAACCGAACCGACCCAGAACCGGCAAGAACCGAACATGAACCAATCGAATATTAGAAAAGTATTGATTGGGTATTCGAATTTATGATCCGAAGAACCGGAACCGAATCGAATACCCAAAAAACAAGCCTTAAAAAAATTGTAAGAAAAAAATAGCTCAAGCGTTAAAAAAAAAGAGAGAGAACCAATGGCATCACGCCACGTGGCGTACCCAACCTGTTTCGATACCTCTTTATAAAGAATTGGTTCTCTCTCTTTACAACTGTTTATTATTATTTTTTAAAAGAACCGCTGGGTACCAGCGATAATGATGCTCTAAGGATGAGTGTACTACACACCAAGGAGAGAAGGGAGATAATAATGGTATATTATTTCCAAAAATCTAATTATATACACATATGTATATTCACTTAATTTGCCAAAGATATGTACATTAAGCTAATTCACCCAAATATAAACCTAAACAAAAAAAAAATTCTAAAACTCAAAATATAAACCGTAAGTCCTAAAATGTAAATAATAAATTCTAAATTTAGATCCCAAAATAAATAATATTAAAAAAGAAGCAGATTAAAAAATAATAATCATCATAGTAGCCAAAAAGTAATAATCGTATTAGCCAAAAAATAATAATCACATTAGCCAAAAAAAATGAGAAAACTAAGAGCAAGATTATTGGGGTATCCAAAATGGTACCCAAGCCCAAAATATCAATATAAAAAAGTTTGTGGTATCCAAACTTTTGGGTTTGTATCCTTATTAAGAGGTAGCCAAACCTCGTTAGGTACTCTAATTTTAATAAATTAATAAACTAATTTAAAGAACCTTTATTTGGGTTCTACCAATAATCTTGCTCTAACCAAAAAAATTATGTCTAGACAAAAAAAATAAAGAGAGAAGATATATTATATGTAAATATATCATGAGAGAGATGGTTGGACAAGATGGATAAATATGTATATATTATATATTGTTGGAGAGCGAGGGTAGTTAGCTAGGAGCTAGATGTTAGAAAGCAAAATTTTAGGTGTTATGTGGGTTATTCAATAGTATTTTCCTAAATTAAATCCCTCCATTGCCTAGAAGCTGACTGAACCAATCATAAAAATAGTGAAAACTTTGTTAAAATGTGATGTGATGTGCTGAAAAATATTTATTTATTTTTCAAGTTTTTTGAGAATGAATATTTACATTTACGATGAATCCTTCGTAGAATAAACAAAATGATAGATTATAGAATGATGCATTATTTATATTATATTACTTTTAGTAAATAATGATTATTAATATATCTAAAAATACAATTTTATGACATATGATGTTGATGCGATAATTGAATAAATAGTCACATACAATTTTTCTTAGAGGTTTTTTTTGAATATATCATAAGAGAGAAATGGTTTATGGAGAATACCATAAACAGTTGACTTTGTAGCATATACCAAAACATCATGGTTTGTGGTATGTGCATAAAGACTATAGTGCCTTCGCGAAAGTTGATACTGAGCTATTGCAACAGGCATGTCATTAATGCTAGTTAATGCACATAAGTTATGACATAATATGTTTAGTTGTACAAAAGGTGAAAAGAAGTTATTTAGTGCTTTAATCACAAGAGGTTAATGGAAGTAAATTTTGTTGGAGAAGAAAGTGGAGTCTTCGACATTGAAGAAGCGTGAGAATCATTAAAGTAGTTGTTTGTTTTTATTGTCGTTTAAATTTCGGTATGTCTATTTAAAAGGGTCAGTCAGATGGACTTCATTTAATAAGTGAGAAAATGTGTGTGGACATAATGTATTTTGTAATGTTCTGCATAAGTTACTTAAGATGGACGAAACTGTTAAAATCATAGCCGGTGATTGGAAATTCTTGGAATCTGGTAGCTGGCATTTTTGTGTATCAACATATATGTTTGTGAAATGTATACAACTAAAAGATGATGAATGTTACAACAATTTTAGTGGAAAGGTTGTAAACACATATAGAGGAATTAGTAGAGATAAATTCACTCTAACCTACTGGCAGAAAGGATCTGAAGATGTGTTTACACAAATTAAAATGCCACCAGTTGTTGTAGATATCGATGATAGATTAGATAGTTTCAAAAATGCAAGGTTTGAAAGTGGTGGACTAAATATGTATATTAGTATGACCAGGGCGGATGTTCCCAAACCGTATGTACCAACATGTATGTCCATTTGGCCCAGCGAGTGTTGTCCACTGGAAGGTAGTACCAATGTGGGTGTTGATTTGGTAATCACATACGAGGATGAGGACCCTAGACACGATCAGCAAACTGGAAAGTTTCTACCGACATGGTAGTGCATTGGGTCGGGTGGATGGTTGCATCAAAGAAGGAGAAACGCAATGTCAACATATCCGTAAGAGCGTTGGATCAGTAGTCGTTGGTATAGACGCATGTGTGCGTGGTGGACTTAACAAGCATAATGATGGACAAAATGACGTGGAGCGTAGACAAGAGGGTAATCCTGGTGGACATAACCGACAACATCATGGCAAGGAACACGTTAATGTGAGAGAAGTCAGTGAGTTTGAACTGTTGGATCGTGATGGTGATGAAGAATTTAGGTACGAGAGCGGCGGAGGCTACGAGTACAACTGCAGAGGAGAACGAGATAAAGCATGTGGACATAAACAGAATGAATTAAAAGCAATATCAGAGTGTAGAAATGACTTTGTGTGTGGTGGACTTAGAAATCTTGATGATCCACAACGAACAAGCGGAGATGGACTAAATAGTGTATACGGTGGACAAGCTGATAATGCCAGTGGACATAAGCGGAAACGTCATGGGAAAGAGCACGTGGCTGTGAGTGAAGAAACTGAGTTGGATCATGATGGTGATGAATCATTAGGGTATGGGAGCAGCGAAGAATAAAACTTCGACGTCATGCAAGAGCTGATAGACACAATATACCCCCCATAATGGGATCCATATCAACACGGTATGGTTGTGTCAGGTGATGAGGGAGTGGACAAGATAAGTGATGAGAAAATGGATGAACGGGGTGATGGAATATGTGGAAATATCAGTAATGAAGGTGGACATTTAAATGCGAATGAGGGACAACTTATCGTCGATTGTGGACGAAATGTTAGCATCAGTGGACAAGAAGGGACGTCTCGTGGACATAATTTGAAATGTACTAGGATGGATACTGCTTCTGCCAGCGAGGACACTGGGTTACACGAGTCACTTGACGATAATGAGGAAGGGTTAAGGTATGATAAAACAAGCCAGGATGGCTTCTATGGTAAAGGGGAAAACAAAGATGGTAATGGGCATGGACAATTAGTATTATACCATTGTGGAAAAGAAGAATCTAATGCACTTAACAGAACTGAGGCGTTACAACTGGATGACGAGCCATTCAGGGACAACATTGGGAGAATGCCAAGTGATGAAGCGAACATGAATTTGAAAAAAGGGTGATGCATTGTACGTAGGAATGATATTTAAGAACAAATGCGAGCTGCACAAGGCAATCTCCGTATACTCTATAAAAAATTGTTCAACTTCAAAGTACAAGCTTTGGACAAGTAAAGAGTGATAGCCGTATGTGTTGATCGCAAGTGCCACTGGAGGGTAGACGGTACCATACATCCGATGTCTGAAAATGTTTAAATAAGGAAGGTAAATTGAAACATTTATGCGATGTTAGTTCAAGATCGCATTATGGAAAGAAAGCAACATCTACCATACTTGGCGAATTACTGAAGGGGAAATACGCACATGGACAGGAAAGGCTGCAGACATTTGATGTCCCTAGTATTTTGCTGAATGAGTATAATGTCATGATATCGTACATGAAATATTGGTATGCTAAGGAAGTGGCAATGCGAATGGGAAGGGGTGGAGAAGAAGATAGTTACCAATTCCTATCCATGCATATGCATATAATGTCTATGAAAAACCAAAGGACCATTTCGGCGGTGAAAATAGTTACTACGGCTGAGGGTGTGAAAATATTTAAATATCTGTTTGTTGCTTTTGGTGCTTCAGTTGCTGGGTACAAATATTTGAGAAGGGTAATTGTCGTTGATGGTACACAAACGAAGGGGAAGTATAAAAGTTGTTTAATCGCAGCAAGTGGGCAAGACGGAAACTACCATATTTATCCATTAGAATTTGGAGTGATTGATGGGGAAAATACTGCTGGATGGACGTGGTTTTTCGAGCAATTGTTGACTTTTGTCGATGACGGTGATGATCTAGTTTTCATAACAGGCAGGCACCCCACCATATACGCAGGTGAGCAGCATTTTTTTAACATGCGAATGGTAGAAAGTACCGTGCATTAGTGTNCAAGTATGTACAGTGCATACGGGGGGGGGGGGGGAATGATGTCCATGATATGTTTCGTAGACCAAAAAAATGAATCAAATAGGTATGTCTACTCGTTTTACGTAGACTTTTGTTTGTTTGCCAAGTAATCACAAACTGCATACGTTATATATGTAAATAAGCATCTATTGTTTGGTTTATCACGAATATTACATGGATAAATAGGAAATCTCTGGAAAATGCAAGTTTAAGGAAGGTTTATCCACGAGCCCACCATGGGGCATTTGTTGTCCACCTGGAAAGAAACATAAAACATAGGTTCAAATGTGAAGGTTTGGCCAAGATGGTATCAAATGCGGCAAGAGCGTACACGGTTGGAGATTTTAGGTATTGGTTTGAGGAGGTGCAAAAACACAACCCAAGTTGTGCTACTTACTTGGTGGACATCGGGTTTGCGCATTGGGCACTTGCATACTTCCCCATAATGTGGTACAATTTAATGACAAGCAACATCTCATGATCTTCAAATGCAATCCTTCAAAAGGCAGTGGAATTCCCTATATCAAGGATGGTTGAGTCAATAAGAACTAAATTAATGGGTTGGTTTTGTAGAAGAAGGAAGAAAGCTTCTAATAAAAGAACACAATGCACTCCTCAAATTTAAAATTTGTTGATCAAACATCTGAAAGAGGCAATGGATTGTGCAGTTATTGGAGCGACAAAAAAATATTCCAAGTTAATGACTCTAGTGGGTGTGTTTTTACCGTGGACTTACAGAGAAAAACTTGCAAATGTAGAGTCTTTGATGTTCTGCTATTATCATGTTGCAACGTCTTTGCAGCCGTTGGCATGTGGAACATTGACATCTACTCTTTGGTTGGGAATTGTTACTGCATTTAAGAATGGGTTAAATTGTGGACATGAGTAGTTCTTCCGCCGGCAAGGGAGAAGGATGTTGATGTCCCTCAAAATTTGGTAGACAAGAAAATCAAACCTCCAAAAAAAAGAGGGTCCGGCAGGCCACGTACAGTCAGAATCCCATTACAAGGAGAATACTCGGTAAATGTGTTCGCATAAACTTGGAAAAAAAAGATGAAAAATTTATGTCCATAGGATATAAGTGGACAACAACTTATAAATGAGTGGGTTTGTCCATGTGTTCCTTGTTCAGTAACATTAGACCGTTTTATTTGTTGCATGTATTGTCAACGTAACTTAGTTTTTGTATGTGTTGCGACGTGTTGGGCAAACACTGTGCTCAGCGAAACTGCACAACATGTAACTTGCCTGGACACAACATGGCAAGTTGCAAAAATCCAGTATAGGAATTTATATTGGGTAGAATGGTGTAACCTTCCTTTTGTATTATCATGGTATTGTAGTAACACATTTTTTGGGTATGTAGTATGCAAAACAGCTGAAGTGTTCGTTTAATTTGTGGTGTTACAAAAACAAATTAAGCTGTTATGTTTTGTGGTGAAAGAATATAAATATTTACATCTCCAGCACACTAACCATAATCTAACTTGTAATAGGTTAGGCTAAATAATAATGAGCACGAGGGACAAAAAATCGAAAAATGAACTGCTAGGCACAAGAATGTCAACGAAAACCCTCTGGACCAAATTGTATTGTTAATTATATGTGTTTTGCCATATTCAAGAATTTGTAATTTCTTGACCCCAGAACTATGTTTCAATGACTTCTAAGCCATACTAAGTGAAATATAGTTGTGATAGGTTAAAATAAGGAACTCAAAAAAACAAATAGTAGTGCTCTTGATGTACTAAAAAAGCAATATCCATAATATACAGTTAATATGTCCACTACCCTTTTTGGACCATATCATGACAGCGGTAATGTCAACCAAAACCACGTGGACCATACTGTAATGTTAATTATATGTGTTTTGCAACAAGATTTTGTAATTGGATGACCTAACAACTATGTTTGAATGACTTCCGAGCCATACTAAGTGAATTATAGTTGTGATAGGTTAAAATACGGAACTAAAAAAAAAACAAATAGTAGTGCTCCCGATGTACTAAAAAAAGAGATATCCATAAGATACGGTTGATATGTCCACGTACCCTCTATGGACCATATCATGACTGCGATTTTACAAAATACACGTCCTTAGTCCACAACAACTTAAGAGAATCCTAAAAAACAAAATAACAGTTGACAATAATTAGGGTTACAATAACAGAATAACAAGAACAATGACATCAAACAGGCACATCATGGACGAACTGTTCGAACAGGTCAATCCCTTGGTGTTCACGCACAATACCAACCATTTCCTTTGTGAAATACGAAAGATCAATACCAATAGAATGAAACTCTATCAGCTTTATTGCCATTGAAGCACAATCACCAGTCCATGATATCTGCAGCACCTCGGGCACTCTGTTGACAGGGAAAACAAAAGGGATATATTGTCCACCTGATTCCTTATGGAACCAATTGTTTGATTACAAAAGGAAAAAATTCAGCTAAGGGATTCATGGTTGAATCGACAATCTCCTGATTCATTCCCTTCCAGTAGCAATCAAGGATATTGATACTTTCCACTTTAAGATCAATAAACAAAGCCAGCCAATGTGATTGTCCACAATCCATAGGGGCATACACATAATCAATGGTTGGTAGTCAACTTAGCTTGTTAACCCGATTAGGGACAAAACCTCTTATATAGTTTTTGATTGGTGGAAAAACTATATGTTTAGATGGACATGTGGAAAACAATTATGTCTATGCGTATCCCGTAGACATAATGTCCGCATCTAAACATTATGTCTAAAGACAACAGGTAACATGACTAACAATGAGACCACTTACGTTGTTGTCTATAGGGTGACGAGGATTAATAGCAACCTTGAAAAATGAGTATTTGACTTGTTTGCCATCAATGATATATGGCCTCCATTCAATGTAATATAAAAGTTCATATATATTATTAGTGTGTGATTGATAAGGAGTTTTAAATGACTTACTTCTTGCCATTTGATCTTAGTTTGGCCTGAAATTTCTCTTTTGTTTTGACTGTAGAGGCACTAGGAAATCATGGACATCTCGATAATCAAGTACATTCTTTGGAGTCATTGAGTCACAGAACCTTCTAGGCTTCTTTGTAATCCTTTTCTCATGCAATTCGTCCTTAGACGTGTCCGCATCCTCATTGGAGAAAAGAAACCTCTTCTTTACCTTTTTAAGAGATGCAATAAGTATATTATCTTCGGAGGCAGAGATTTTTCCTTCAGATGCTGCTTCTTCATCTGTTTCACCATTAGATTCTTGTCCACTCCCAACGACTACATCAGCTTCCCTAGGATCCTGAACTCTTCCTACTTCGCCAACGTCTGTTGTGATATTCTATAACCCAAAAACATATGAGTACCTCCACAATCTATACAAAAAAAACATTGTAATCGAAATCGTTCAAGAAAACTAAGGACAAGGCCGACACATCAACTCAATCTCCACTTCATCCACTTTCTTCAACTCAACATGAATACAATACCACTCCAACCCTTTTCATTGTATATATCATAGCATATTTTATTTTTGTTGTTGCGTTTTGGTCCTAATTTCTCCTTCAAATTTTATTACACAAGGGACTGTGTAATCTAAGTTTGGGGGAGAGTTTAGGAGGTATCTAACCATGTTTATTTGTTTTCTTATTTCGATTTTGCGTCTAAGGCATAGAAAAACCATAAAAATTTGTAATTTTTTCGAAAATTGTTTTCTAAAAATAGTGTCATGTAGTTGCATTAGCTTATTAGGACTGTATTTATGCTTTTTATGTTCTCTGCATTTGCATTGGGGACTAGGATGATTACAATGTTGTAAATTTGCTTCTTTATTAGATAGTGTCAATGCTCTGGTTATTAGTTGTCTAATGCATTTTGATTAATTCTGAACTAAGACTGCACCATACTTGGAATCTGAAATTAAATGATGCTTTCTTTTCTGAAGCATGTTGTGCTATGAAATTTATCTTGCTTATTAGAACATGAACTTGACATTTAATTATCATGTTTATGTACTGGATTTGAACTCATGGGTAGTATATACATATTTGGATTATCTTCTACCGTTTTACCATTCTTGTTAATCCAAATAGACTTCCCACCCTTGAACCTTGCTTTCTTTCAATCCATTTATAAGTTATTGAGTGTTAGGTCTTTTTATGGAATGAGCTTGGTAGAAAGTGTTAGGTTCGAGCAGATAGGAATGAAATCTCTAGTAGTTCTATTTCACGCTTTTTGGACTAGATAGAACTAGGTGGGGTTCAATTCTGGGTATTGGGGTTGGTTTGAAAAAAGGAAGAAAACATGTTGTAAAATTGGTAAAAGAAAGGGGAATGGTTATGAAATTTAGGAGAGGAAAAGAAAAGAAAACAAAATGGTCTAGTAAATGATTTTGGGGGAAAGTATATGAAAAGTATGGTTTGTGCAAAAACAGAAAAAGGAAATGATAAGGAAAAGGGTAAAACCAAAAAAGTTAGTGAAAAACGAAAAAAGATCAGAAACCATAGGTGCTAAAATAAGGAAATCCCCAATCCGCTAGAATTTAATAAAGATAGAAACGTCTCATAAGAATTGTTAAGGGAAAGATAAAAAGGGAAAATTGTGAACCATGAAAATCACTTTGAGATTTAAAAGGGTAGAATCAAAATCTCCTACTGGGTTTAGAATTAGGAAAAAATTTTAGCTTCAGTGACTTTGGGTAAATGAGATTCTGCTCTTGTATGCATCTAAGTGTCTTTATCTTTAGCTTTCTGCTAAAGCTCATTCCCTTTCTGAGAGATCCCCGTTCTAAAATATTAACCAATGCATGAATGGGCCATTTTTTTCCCTTGACCAATCACTTAGCCAAATGAGTTCAATGAATAGTCATAACTTGATCCATGATTTTTATTTAATGAATGTTAAAGATATAAATGGATTTGAATGCATTTTGTAAGCTGGAACTGATCTGAATTGAACTTTGATGAGTATGACTAAAGTTTTTAAGTAGGATGAGATGGGGATTGCATTCTATAATTGGTAACTTGAACACTGACATTCCCTAATTTATCACCATGTTTTGGTTTTCAGTTCCCATTTTCAAACTTCTCTTCCAAGCTTCTGAATTACTTGCTTGAGGGCAAGCAATAGTTTAGTTTGGGGGAGTTAATGTCTCTGTATTTTACATGTTTTAGGAGTGCATTTATCATCATTTTTAGGTTTGTTATGTCATCAATAGGTTGAATTAGTAGAGTTACTTAGCAACTTTGCATGTTTAGGATAATTTCGCATTAGCATTGCATACATGTTGCATTTTGGAGATTTTTCAGGTACTTTGTGAACTTTCAAAACATCATGGACGAGTTGAAGAAGGAGAAGCATAGTTGCAGCCAACTCCATCAGAACTTAAGCAGAGTTGCAGCCAACTCCATCAGAACTCAAGCAGTGTTGCAGTCAACTCCATCATAACTCAAGCAGAGTGGCAGTCAACTCCATCATAACTCAAGCAAAGTTGCAGCCAAATCCATCAGAACTTGATCAAGTGTCGTGACGAAACTAACCCGATCAAGTGACGTGACAAAACCAACTCGATCTGATCATGCTAAGACGGACTCGACCAGACGGACTCGACCAGCCCGAAACCCGACTTGACCGACTTGAAACTGGACTCGACCAGGACCTGAAACTAGACTCGACCATGACCCTAAAAAAGACTCGACCAAAACCCTAAAAAGGTGCATGACCCTAAAAAAGGACTCGATCAAGACCCTAAAAAAGGTGCATGACCCTAAAAAAGGACTTGACTAAGACCCTAAAAAGGTGCATGACCCTAAAAAAGGACTCGACCAAGACTCTACAAAAGGTGCATGACTCTAAAAAATGACTCGACCTCAAGGACAAATCAAAATCGACCACCCGTCTTAACCAACTCGATGACCCCTACTCGATGGCTCGACGGCCCATACAGTCCCGACTAACCTCTGTTTGAGCCAGACTTTTCTTTCACATATCAAGCTGAACCACGTGTAGATTTTAATCATTTTTCTTTTAGTGGTTTAGGGTTCAAAACCACTATATAAACACTAAACATGCCTCCATTTGAACTTATGCCTTTTTAATGCCTTTTTTAAGCTTTATTTTGTATCTTTCTTTTAGGTTTTTCTCTCTGTTTTTTCCATTGAATGTTATTTGTTGATCAAACCCATATTTCTTATGGAATTCATGTTTTGCTTATGATTTGTTTCATTTTCATGCTTAATATAAGGTTTAAGACTATCTGGTGCATATTGATCTTATATTTTATTCTTTTAATCTCGTTTTTCTGAGTTGACCATCATTTCTGGGTTTTGTTCTTATTTCACTTGATCACCATTTTTACATTTTATGTTCATGTTGTTTATGATCACCATGGTTTTTCTGGGCTCATGTTCTTACTGTTCTTGATTATCATCTCATGATTTCTGATTTTTCAGCTTTTGATCATCATCTTCTGATTTTCTGATTTGTTGTTCTTACCATTCATAGGAGTTTACTTTTGAACATGATGAATCGTTTAGTAGCTTTGTTTTCTGAGTTTTCTGATTTCATAGTCACCATGTGTAGTGAGTAGTTGCCCAAGTTTCTAAGGATGGGGTAAATTAGTGTTGAATCCTTGTTTCTCCTAGGTGTCTAAGTTTGAGTTTTTTAATAAATCACTTATGTTTCATTGCTCTTAATGCTTATTTCCTTCTAGCCGAATGAAATCTGAACTTAGGAATTTCCGCACTCAAATGGTGTCTGATGATATGCTTGATCAAGGTGATTTCAGAGATTTATGTTCTTAGCCCAATAGATTTTTATCTAGGGTGTTTATTGGCTTTAACAGGTTGTTTCTTCACGCCTTCTAGGTAGTGTTCCGTTAACGAGACTTAGGTATGCATATTGCTTAGCTTGAGATCCTCTGTCAAAAGATTGGATTTGACTGTTTATGAATCTGTTGTCAAGGGATGGCTTTTGTTTGAGGTATGTTAGACACCTAGGTAGTTCAGGGAGGATCACCAGTCAATTACCCCCATCCTTAAGAACTATTTTTTCTGATTGCATTTTAGTACCATCTTTTTCCCAGTTTCTTTTTAGATTACTTGTTGTTTATCCTTCTGTTTTCCTTTATAGAATGCATAATAGTTTATTTTCCCTGTTTTATTTCAAGCATGTTTTGTTTATTTCAGACTATTAGTTAACAACACCTTTTAATTCACTTGGCTTGAATTAGTAGACCTAATTGCATCTAAAATGGTTAATATCTCACTTGATTGGATTGACACCTATTTATACTACAATGACATGATATTATAATATTTTTAACTATTAATATATCTACAAAATAGAAATATTTTTTTAAAAAGTATGTGTTAAAAAACTTACCAAAATCGCTTTCTCTCTTTATTTTTCAAGAAAATCTAGACCTTTGAATCCGACCAGCGACGGCGCTGTGACTATGTCGGTGTCACCTCCTTTCTTTCTTTTTTTCTCTGTTTTGCTTCTTCGAACTGCCATATTTTCCCTATGAACTTCGGCGATGTCTGGTGGTTGTCGGCTCCGGTCTCGGTCTCTATCCTGCTTTGCAGTGTCTTTAAGTCGGAGCTTCAGTTGGCTGGCGTATCGGTCTCCCAGAGTTTTGGGCTGACCCTCTTGGTTCTGGGATCCTGGTGGTATTTTTCCATCGTTTGGTTCCTGAGCCTATAATTTGGTTTATGGTTTCGTCAGTTTTCCAGTTCTCCTTTCGGCGGCGGTTTAGTATATAAGTTTGGGGTCCGGTGCTCGTCTAAGGGCTGTCTTATTGCCTTTGTGTCCTTTTCCTTTAGTTTAGTGTTCTATGTGGGTTTTCAGGTCGTGATTTGTTGCAGTCTCTGAATCTCTACAGTTCATCCGGTGATTTGGGCTTTGTCAAAGGTTCTGGTCTTTGCATGTTTTGTTTTAGTGTTCGTTTTGTTGTGTTTGTGGTTTGGTTTAGTGTTCTTTCTCGTGGTTATTTGTGGTTTGGTTTTCAGCTTTGTCAAGGGTTTAGTGGTATTCTCTTCGGTTCATCATAATACTTGTTGTTTTGATTTTGTTTAATGTTCATTCTAGTGTGTTTGTTGTTTGGTTTTGTTTCTTAGCGTTTCTTTCCTCTCTTGTTCAATCTTAGTGCCAAGGTGTTTTCCATTTCGAGAGAATGACTGGGACGAATAGCATATAATGTCCACGGGGAATTTTCTGCCAGCTTTGTTCCTCTCCTCTTGCCTTCACGGTGGTGCTTGGTTCCTAAGGTTTGGTGTTGGGCTCTCATGGTGGTAGTGGTTATTGTTCTTTGTTCGGCTTTTGCCTCTCAGTGCTTTGTATCTTGGAGATGTTGTTTGGTTCATCCTTTGTCCTTTTAGTTTCGGTTGTTGTGACATCCCCAAGTTCTATTTCAGTCTTCCTTGGTGTTTGGATGCTCCTAGTGGTGCGCCGTCTTTTTCTTCCAGTATCAGCTTCCGTCTTCCTCTGTCTGCTCAGTCAGGCGCTTCTGCAACCTCGCCTCTCGCTAGTTCCTCTTCTCACTGGAGTAGTTGTTTAGTCCTCTTCGATTGGTTACCGCATGTTGTGTTAGCTCACGTCTGTTGTAGATTTATCGCCTTTTTGTATTTCTCGATTTGTTTTGTGTTGTGTATTTTCTGTGGTTTTCTTGTTTTGTCGCAGGACGGGGCTTTCTTATATTGTTGCTGGCAGGGGATTTCTTGTTTTTCCGCCGGCTTTCTTTTGCTTTTGTTGTGTTGTATGTTTGTAAATGTTACCATAGTCGGAAAAAGTTGTTTTTTTTTTGTGAGAGATGATGTTGATGTGACAGTTGATTAAACATTCGCATGCAATTTTACTTATGTGATAGTTTATTCAATTTTCATTTTAGCAATTTGTTAACTCGTAAACATTTATAAGTAGATTATTCAATAGTTAATGGATTAATATTCAAAATATCAAAAGTTGGGACACAAAATTTTTCATTCCCTATAATATACTTTTTTCAGCAATTTATAAACGAACAAAGTAAATCTTGAAAACAAAAAATAAGCATAATTTCTAAGAAAGAGAATAATAAAAAAACAAATTATGTTTTACAATAAACTCAAAGAAAAAGGTCTAAACCTTTAAACCTCAAATTTTAACTTTGTGATATTAAAAAAAACATATTAATTTATATTTTGGGAAAGAGAAGTATTTTTAAAAAAAACATAGACTTATTCTTAGAGATGGTATTTTATTGAACAACTCAAAATTACTTAATCTATATTTTCAATAACGATTATATTTTATAAGTGTTATTTCTTTCCAATTAAGACGTTTTAATTTCACATGACAATCCAATTTTCTGTTAGTTAAATAAAAAAAATTCTGTTATTTTACCATTTTAGGTTCTAGTTCTTCGGTTTTTGACCATACTAGCTGGTTATATTCCAAAAAGTTATAGATATCTTTAATTAGATTACAAAATTTAAATCTCCAATTTCTTTTTTATGTATTGTTTTTCTTGAAACAGAAAAGCAAACTCACAAAATAAAAACGCCAACTTGTTACAAAAAACCAACTTAATCCAACAAAAATTTACTATCAATTTCATTATAAATAACTTACCATACACATTTCAAAAGTCAACTAAAACAAAAAAAAAATACATTCAAAATATCTACACGTAAAAACATGTTATTGAGTACTCTCTTCATCGCAACACTCGTCGCTTCTTGCAATGCGGCCGCAAACGCCAAAACAAAGCCTCTTTTTCCAGCGATTCTAATATTCGGCGATTCAACCGCAGACACAGGCAACAACAACTACCATTTACCAGCCATTTTCAAAGCTAATCATCTTCCTTACGGTGTTGATCTCCCTGGCCACGAAGCTAATGGTAGATTCTCTAACGGCAAATTAAGCTCTGACGTCCTCGCTTCCAATCTCAACATCAAAGAATTTGTTCCTCCATTTCTACAATCCAACATCTCAGACCAAGACATTCTTACTGGTGTCTGTTTTGCATCCTCTGGGGCAGGTTACGATGACCAGACATCGCTATCAAGCAACGCAATTCCGGTCTCACAACAACCAAGCATGTTCAAGAATTACATAGCTCGTCTCAAAGGTATCGTAGGAGACAAGAAAGCAATGGAGATCATTAACAACGCTTTAGTAGTTATTAGCGCAGGGCCTAACGACTTCATCTTTAACTTTTATGATATAACCCCCACAAGGCGTCTCAAATATCCTGATATATCTACTTACCAAGACTTTGTGCTCAAGAGAGTTGAGGGTTTTGTCCAAGTAATTAATGTCTCATATGCTTTCTATCTTATATTTGATTTTTTGAACATATCTCAAATATTTTTATTATTATTAATGTGTATACAGGAGCTTTATAGTTTAGGGTGTCGGAATATT
>OVBE01005213.1:0-16989 GCA_900406425.1 Iberis pinnata | reverse complement strand
AATTGAACCAAGAGATATAACCGGTTAAACATCTTTCACCAAAGTTGACTTTCCTAAATGAGACACGTTGACCCGCGTACAAAGCCTCTGTTTGAGACCATAACACTCAACAGAACTCGAAATTAAACAATGTAGTTAAAAATAGTCCATCTAATATTTTAAATAATGATATATCGAAAATTTTAAAAATTTCACTATTAGACTGCTTTCATGTAACACCATACGTATGTACTAAATCTATATTATATTTTTTAAAAACGTTTGAAGCTTTTAAAGTTAGCCACATCAGCATATCAAAAACCCTTGATTTGATGCCACATAAGCTTAAACTCGTCCAAATTTTATAAAAATAATTTGGTAGTAGAACTCTAAACCTAAAAACCAGAGAAATTTGTATCTTGAGAAGATGAAACACTTCTTTTCCGTACATGATGATATAGATTTTGGCTCTTCACCTTTCAAACTCTATAGAGAGAGAGATGGCTTACCCACAACTTCGCTGCTCCCACATGGAAATGAATGACACTTCACCAAAATTAGATTATACTCTTTTATATATTGATTAGAATACTTCATGCAATAAAGAAGACAAAGCATTGAGTGATGCAATTCAAGAATTAATTATCTATGCTTTCTAAAGAAGTTGGAAGGATCAAAAAAATATTGCTCAACAAAGAAGACGAGGTCTTATTTTCAAATTGCTTGAATTATAATAAAAATATTTGTAAGCAGAGTGTCAATCATGCTTACGGAATTTAGGCAGTGGGTAGGACAAAAAAATGGAGGATATGAAAGCATTTGTGATCAAAGAGTTAGAAAATGTTGCTCAGTATCAACTCTTCGACACAATTGTGCTACATGCAAGAATCTAATTAATTAATTTTAGATGCAATATTTTAGTTGAATTTTATGTTATTTTTTTGTGGAGCCTTCTTATTTTGTCATTTATGCAGCTTTTGGAGAATGCTGGACTATTTTTTCGAAATGAATTTCAGTAGGGGCAATGACATTTTCAACCTCTGTTGTTTTTTTTCTTCTAATTTTGAAAATCGTTGTGAACAAACATGGAGAACGGTTAATAATGATCATCAATAACTGATACACTCAATTTTGAACCCAAATACATTCACTGCAAGTGCACAACAAACGCAGTAGTATATACGGGATCGAGTCCACAAAAACCAAGAACGTACGACTCTCAGTTAAATATCGAATCAAGCTAGAAAAGATTTAAAATGGTCATTATGTTTTAAAAACAGAGATAACGATAGATTAAAATGGTTGTAAAACAATTAACAAAAACGCTAGGCAATAGGGAAATCCACATGTAATCTGGTTAAAGGTCAATGTTAACATGCAAGATTTTCTTTGAAAATAGTTCCCAACTCGAAAGATAAAAATAGACTAATCCTCTCCCGAGGTATTAGATCCCTATGTTTAAATATAAAAAAAGACAAACTCCCGCCGTATTTAGATGATTTAAACAAGAAATTCAATTCAGATTCGATATGTTCATAAGCCCCTAAGACAATACTCCTGAAAGCAAAGGCACTTACTCATGTAAATTAGATCAAACTTCTAAACCAAATTCCTTTGAGTTTATAATTATAAGATAAGTGAACTAGTTAGCTGCTCTAATTCATGCAATAAGAATAAATCTAGACTAAGAAACTAACAATTCCAATCCCTTCTATCAAACCCTAACATTCAACATGGTTTTCTTGGGAGAAACCCTAAAACCTAACAAACGAATTACTAAGACGTGAAAACAAGAACATAAATCATAGAAAGAGTAAACATTGCAGCAATTAAAAACCAAATTGTATATATTGAGATCAGAGTTCAGAAATCTCTTCTCTCTACAAAGTTCTCTAAATCTCAAGTGTGTTTTTTTCTAAAATTAAAACCAAGAGGCTTTTATAGTTTCTAAAATAAATAAAAATAAAAACTCAATAAGGAAAACTAATAATAAGCCTTGAGGATGAATGTTTCTTTTTGCTTGAAATCACTCTTCTTCGTGTAAAGGGATTGATTGATCCATGCTTGGATCAATCGATTGGTGCTTGAAAAGGGATCCATCGATCCTTTTTGGATCGATCGAGCTAAAATTCTGTAGGTTCTCTAGGAGCTTGGATCGATCGATCTCCTCAATGAAATGCCAGGGTCGAACATGCTTCAGCCTGGATCGATCCCTCTGCTTCAATTGGCTCATTTGCACATGAATTCCTCTAGAAATCATCTTTTTCGCTCCAGAACGTCCCAAAACACCTAGAATCCTGAAAACATGCTAAAAACACAAGAAAATCATTGGAATAATGTCAAATAATAGGTATAAATATCCACTATAAAGTGTTAAAACCGAGTGATATCAAATCCCCCAGACTTAGATCTTTGTTTGTCCTCAAGTAAAGCAAGACCAATTCTAGAGAAGAGGTTTGAAAACAACCAAACAAGAACTCTCAAAATCTCAGCAACCCCAAGTTCATACATCAAAAACTAAAGGACACTAATCTTACACGACCACAACAACTAGATTGTTTACCACCACCTAACTAACATCATACTTTCTACTCTAAATCCCAAATCAATTAAATCATCAAGCCATATCAACCAGCTCATTAGATTCATTTAAGTTCAAACAAGTGCATTCTTACCTATGGGGTATAGATCAACGCTCTAGAGTATCCGTCATTCAGGATCCCCATACCAATTCGAGCATCGAGCCACTTCAGATCCCGTCCTTTTCTTCTCCTTTTCTCACTTATTTATTCATTTTTCTTTTATTTTACTGCTTCTTTCTCTTTTTTTTAGCAGACGGTTTTTCTGGGATTGACTACATATTTCTAGATCCCGCTTTCAATCCTTTTTTGTACCGTTTTCCTTTTTTATTGAAGGGAAGGAGAAGGGGATCAGAATTGTACTGAAAGAACTGTTGGTTTTACAGAGGGTTGAAGACAAAAATACCTAGCTCAAAGTATTCCAACACCATAGATAAGAAAATTTAAGATCAATTTAAGTCATAACAAAGTAGAGCCATCATCAAATCATCAACAATCCAAAAGACCAGAACTTTCAAAAGCATATCAGTTAATCAATGGGGTTCAAATCCAAGATGTAACAATTAAGCTAAGTCAGTAGTCAAGTAGAGAATGATACCAAACTCACACCAAGTTAGCAATCGTCATGGATTTCGGTTATTGTTCCTTCGACTCGACTCGACTCATCTAGACTCATCTAAACACCAAAACGAAAAAATTTGAAAATTCATCAAAATAGACAAAACATCAAAATAACGTTAGTAGTATCATGTACCCTCCTCTAGACTTATTTCACACTGTCCCGGTGTGAACATAAATCCAGAAGAAGGATACAACATAAGTCTGAAAGATAATAAAAATGACATAAAAGTAAATAAGTCCAAAGTGAAAAAGAAGAAAAAGCAACTGAAAATATGAAGTAAAATCAATCCCAATGTTGTCTTGAACTGCCACCATCTCTCTCTCCTTATAGAAGGTCCCCCTCATCATCGCTCGATCCCAAGGTGCTCTGAAACAAGTTGGTCGTCGTATCTTGGCAATCGCACTCCATATCCTTTGAACCATGTTGTGTGTCCGCTCTATAACATCTGCAGTCCATCTGATCATCTTAAAATCGGTGAAATCAAAGCATCGGGGTGGCAGGTCAAACTCTCTCGTTCCGGAACTTGTAGATCGTTGGTTTTTAAACCACTTGGTAGAGAAAAGGTAAGGCCAATCAACCCGGTTGGTTTCCTTTTCCTGAAAGCACGACTCAAGCGGGATCCCAAGTGTGCAGCAAAACTGGTGTAGCTAAACTACCCATCACCTCAATCCGAGTCGGGTTCCTCAGGGCATCCATCTTTCAACTCGCCAAGATCTTCGCAAATACCCATCGTAAGTTAGCATCATGATGAGCTATGTCCTGGTCAGTCTCATAGCATACAATTGTGAAATGGCATAATGCATAGTGCAGGTGCTCAAGCTCCATGGAACTAACTGCAGCTTACTCCGACTTACCAGAGAAAGTAGATGCTAAGATCTTCAGAGCTATGCAAATTACGGGGTTGCGAATAGTAGTGAGCTTTGTGGTCCTAGACTCGTACCTCCCGTCAGCTATCGCATCCCATAGATCATCATAGGAATAGAAGTTGGGAAATTCTAGAAGATGCCCTGTTGAACTGAATCCAAAGATGGGCCCAAACTCGGCCATCGGTATCCTGTAAAGAAGACAAAGGCAAAAGAATTGTACCTCAGTCTCGGAAATGAGAGCGTACCGCAGATCTGAACCAGGGTGGTAGATGCGAAACGAGGCTAGGAACTGCCTCGCCAGGTTAGGATATAGAGGGTAAGCCTGGAAGGGAAAAGTCTCGAGACCCATCTGAGTGATGATACCACTAACATCCTCATCCATTCCTAATGCGACCAAAGTTTCATGATCAGCAAAACGAGTGGACTCCATCTTACTCTGTACAAGGGCGTTGTAGAACATGGAATCAAACTGATCCCACTTTTCCGTGAAATTCCTATCCTTCCAACCCTTGTGGCTTTTGGGCTGAGAAATTACCAAATCGAGTCGGCAGTTGGTGAAGTGCATCTTCGGTTTCTGTGGCCAGGGATTTTTTTGGTACTTCGGATCTATGAGTGGTTCTTCCTCCTCATCTTCCTCTTCGTTTGTACTGCTACTAGCGACTGCTTTTCCTTTTTCTTACGCGGTGGCTCGCTTCTTTGTCTGAGGTGGAACAGTTGAAGTTGAGCGAGTTGTTTGTGGTTGGCTTTGCTTTGCGGTTCTCAAGCGGGTTTTCTTGCTTGTATCTACTGGTGGATCCTCCTCCAATCCTTCATATCGCATAGGATCTTCGTCAGCTGGATCAATTCTGCAAAGGGAAGACTTAAGGCAGAATTAGCAACTAAATCTTGTCCAGACAAGCGAGTGAATGGGTATGCAATGATCAAGCAATATCAACATTGTAGTTAACATTAATCAATTGCAAACGAACCATTTGAAACACATTGATCGAGCAAAACTAACTTAACCCATTAGCAAGAATCACATGTGTTATCTATTTAAGTCAAGACACTAGTGAACTCCTAAAATCGAAAATCAATTCCAATGAAGTTGTCAATTAACCAAGAAGTAAGTTGGACAATGATTTGAGCAATACCAATCAACAAATTAGAAAGAATCAAATGAACAACCATTCCAAGTATCAAAATCCAAACTTTTGAAACAAAGAAATTGCAAATAAGAGTTATGGAGTTTCAAATCAACACAAACAACAATCTAAACTCATTCCTAAACCATTCTCCTATCTCATTTAAGCATACCAATACATTGAACAATCCCTATGCCACCAAACCGAAATTCTTATCAAAATCTCAAACCCAAAAACCAAATTCTTCAATCTCAACATAACTCATCCATAATCAAATTGAATTAATCAATCAACCATAATATATAGTACATAAGCACATATTTAGCCAATTATATCATTCAAAACACAAAAACTCCTTATGAACCCTAAATTTCGAATCTAAAAGGGAGGATTAGGGTTTCATACCTTGCTTGAATCAAAACGAATGTGAGAGATTCGGATTGGGCTATGAAACTCGAGTGGAATGCAGCAAAGAATCACAAAAATCGATTGAAAATTGGGTGAGATAGAGTTGTGGGGATTTGAAGAAAGTTTGGAGAAGTTCTTGAGAAAAAGTGGTGGAATATGTGTTTGATTCGAATTAGGGTGAAGAAGAAGGAAGAAATCGGTTTAAATGGAGTGAAAATTGGTTTAGACCCTGAAATCTGGTTCAATTTCAGTGATTTTTCAAGTTATCTGGACGAGGGATCGATCGATCCCTTTTTGCGGAGCTTCCTAGATAGTTTGGATCGATCGATTCATAGATGGTTTGATCGATCCTTTTTTTTTTGCTATTCTGGATATCAATGGATCAATCTAAGCATTCGACCAAATATTCTATTTCCTAAACTTCCTGAAACACTTTGAACTCAAAACTAAAAATCAAAACTTAGTGACCTAAAATTTAAAATGACTCAAAACTAGGACCTAATAAACTGAAAACACTAAATAGTGGGTTTCCTCCCACTTAGCGCTTGTTTAACGCCAGTAGCTTGATGGTACTTACCTGTAAACCGGGGCTGGATCTGCTAGGGGATCTCAGGTTCCTCCATTAGCTCTGAGTAGCTAGATAAGGCTTAAGCCTCTGACCATTTACAATAAATTCATTTCCTTGGTGGTTTCTAAGTACAACTGCACCATAAGGCTTTACCTCTTGGATGACAAACGGTCCAGACCACCTAGATTTCAATTTCCCTGGGAATAATTTCAATCTAGAGTTGTAGAGTAATACCTGATCACCCGGTTGGAAGTCTCTTGGAATGATTTTCTTGTCATGTGAAGCTTTTGTCCTTTCCTTGTAGATCTTAGAGTTTTCATATGCTATGTGGCGAACCTCTTCAATCTCATGGAGTTGAATGAGATGCCTTTCTGCTGCGGTCTTGATGTTGAAGTTTAACAACTTGACAGCCCATGCAGCTTTGTGCTCCCATTCTACAGGTAAGTGACAAGCTTTTCCATAGACAAGTTTAAAAGGATTAGTACCTAGAGGAGTCTTGAATGTTGTTCTGTAAGCCCATAGAGCATCGTCTAGATAAGTTCATAAACATCTAAAACAATACTCTCGCAAGCAAAGACATTTATTCATCTAGACTCTATCATATTTCTAAACCAAATCCCTTTGTATTTATCAACCTAATATCCATGAACTAGTTAGCTACTCCAATTCATGCATTAAGAAAAAGTCTAGACTAAGAACTTAACAATTTCAATCATTTTATGAAAACCATAACAATCAAACCTTTCTCCGGGAAACCCTAAAACCTAACTAATGAACTACTCAGACACTGAAAAGTAAACACAAATCAAAATCAAAGAAGAAGACATAATAAAATATATTGATAGATAACGAAGGTTTAGAAACTTCTCCAAGATACAAAGTTTCATATTCGTTCCCTCTCTAAAACTGGAATAGTAAAAGCGTACAGAAAAATAAAACTAAGCCATAAGACTTTTATAGTCTAAAAAGGAAAAATCTAAATAAGTAAACACAAATAAGCTTGAGGACACATATGTAAATAAATGAAAATTTCTTTAAGTTCTCGGGTGTGTGGACCGTTAGGTCTGGCCTTCTTTGGATCATTCGATCTAAATGTAGATCGATTGGTCCAATCTCTCCTGGTATTCTCCAAATGTTTGGACTGATTGATCCAAGTCTAGACCGATTGGTCTGGCTGGGAATATGATTCTTCTTCATTTCGAACTTAGCTAAAGTCACATCCTTATGTGCAGAAAATTGTTCCCTTGTTCCAAATCGACTCGAATACCTAGAAACCTGTAAAACATACCAAATTTACTGAAAAATTATCGGATATCACTGAATAGGAGGCATAAATTCCCACTATAAAGCGTTAAAACCGAGTAATATCCATTCCTCCGGACTTAGATCTTTGCTTGTCCTCAAGTAAAGCAAGATCCAATCTAGAGGTTTGAAAAAGATCACACAAGAACTCGCAAAATCTTAGTAACCCCAAGTCTAAATATTAAAATCCAAAGACACCAATCAAAGGCTGCTATCATATCCAAACAAAGTATCTAATCATCTCAACCAGCTCTTTAGATTCATTTAAGTAAAAATAGATTCATTCTTACCTATGGGGTATCAATCAGCGCACAAAAGTAACCTTTTTCAAGATTCTCATACAAAATGTAGTATCAAGCAACTTCTAATCCTTTTCCTTCTCCTTTTCTCACTTCTTTTTCTTTTCTTCTTTATGCTTTCTTTTTTCTGAGCTTTTCTTTTTTATTATTTTTTTAGCATGAGGCTTTATGGGATGATGAAATGGATTTCAAAACTCGATGTTAATCCCTCTTGTACCTTTCGAAGGGAAGGAGAAGGGGGATCGAGATCGAACTTAAAGAACTCACCAGTTTTACAGAGATCTGAAGAGAAAGGTACCTAGCTGAAAGTATTCCAACACCATAGATAAGAAAAATGAAGATCAAGTTAAGTCATATAAGGTTAGAGCTAGCATTGAATCATTAAAAATCCAAAAGTCAAGAACTTTCACAAGCATGAAGTTAGCAAAAGGGGTTCTCAATCAAACACAACAGCAAGTCAGATCTCAGCAATCAATGAAAGTTAGTGTTAGACTCATAATATGTTAGTAGTCATCACATATTTTGGTCATTATACCTTCGACTCAACTAGACTAAGCCAAATCAAAATGAAAATTTTGAAAATTTTCATCAAAATAATAAAAACATCCAAAATAAATGTTAGATAGCCTTAGTACATATAGACCCTCCCCCATACTTACTTCACACTGTCCAGATGTGAAAATAAATCAGAGAGAAGGAATAAATAAGAAAGAAAAATACATAAGGTTAAAAAAAATAACATGAGTTCAAAATGCAAAAGAAATAATTACTACTGAAGTGCAGACTTAGCAGAAAAAAGATAGGATCATCAAAGGGAGAGGCTTCATCAGATGGAGAAGCATCATCATATATGGGTCGAGAAGTAATAATTGTTGGAACCTCCTGAGTATGCTCCATCTCATCATCGTTATGGCACGCGATGAATGGAAGCAAAAAGAATTGATCCTGGAAATAGCTCTCCAAATGTGTTGCAATATACCATGTGTGCGCACCTGAGCCTCGGTGGTCCACTCAACCTTCTCCTTTAGTGTCGTGTCATGTCATACACGCTATAGTCTGCATGTGAGAAAGAAGAAATCTGATCATCAGAATTAGAACCAGGTACTTGAGCGAAAGATCTGCGAGGCGGTTTGCTCCGAACTGGTCCTCCTAGCACTAAAGGTACATTAGTTATTCCAGCTGAGCCACCATCTAGATGTTGCACACATGGTAAGAAGCGGACGTTGTCCATGGAAACGAGGCGCATGATCTCAGTCCTCGGGAGAGTACAGAAGAGAATCTGTTCTGAGAGGTTCTTGAAGGTGTAGATGTCCCCTTCCTCAACATCTTGGCATTCATCAAGTACTCCATATCCATAAAGGCGAGTTGCAATTGTTGGCGAATCGGGTGAGTGGAATGCCCACATATCTCAAAATGGGAGTAATGAGACTACCAATGAACTCCTACATGTTAGGGTAAGAAAGAGCCAACATCTTCCGCTCCACTAGTATCTCAGCAAACTGAAACCCAAGGTTAGTATGAAGCTCACCTCTCTTTTTCTTCCCATAAGCGGGCTACACTAGATGGATTATGGAAAAGTGAATAATCCTAACCTCAGCCTCACGAAGAGCTCTTGCATCGTCCTTCCCATAGAAGAGAAGGTTGAGAATCAGCGCAAAGATACAGATTTTAGGGTTTAGGATCTGAGCCTGCTTGGCGGCGTGGGCTTCATAGTCCCATGTGCGATCAGATCCCATAGAGTATGGTGAGATGTGAACTTCATAAAAAGGCATTGATATACTTGGTTTGTACATGGCTTTAGCACTTCGTTTATAGTCTTTTATCGAGTCAAAGTGTGTTTTTAGAGTCTTTTAGTCCTTTATCAAATCTTTTCATGTTTTAAGTGGCTTTGGAGAAGATTGAGGTATTTTGGGATGTTTTGAATGCAAATTGGCATATGCAGATGTAGAGCCAGATAGAAATGTCATAGGTTTACCAATGTTTGAAGATGTTTCCACCATTAGATTAAGATGAAATTTGGACACAAGAGAGTCACGTGAGTAAGCTTTCATATGGAGATGGTTATAAGTAATTCCAACGGTGCAATCAAAAGTTATGACAAATTTACTGAAGAGATGTCAAGTTGGCTCGTAGAAAAAGCCCATGTGAAGTAGACTGAACGGTCCACAAGTCCTTGGAAAACCCGGAAGCAACAGATCGATTTGTCCATAAGCATGTGTTGCACAAATTTTGCACAAAAACCTTATTTTGCACAAAAATTATCTTTTGCCCTATTTTGCACAGAACATTCCCAAAAGATTTTCTTTTCTCCAGATTTCATATTTAGGCCTATAAATAGGAAATTAGAACTTCTTTTTAAGTTATGCTTTATTTTACTTTTATTTTCACCTTTTTATTATTCTAAGTTTTACAAAAAGGGAGACGAATCTGAACCACTGTATTTGGAGAAATTTTGAACCCCCATTATATACCAATATATTTTTTATACTACTGATTTTGATTATGTGCTCTTTATCAATTATGCTTTGTGTTTTCTTTACAATGTTTGAGTAGTTGATTAGCTAGTTTTTACGTAGGGGTGAGCAAAATATCCGGAACCGATGAACCAAACCAAACCGAAGGAAAAAGGCAGGTACAGTTCGGGTATGGTTCCCTTTAAATTACCTGAATGGTTTTTCTTATCAAGTACCATGGATATGGGTCAGAACCAAACCGAACCGAGAAACCGAAAAGAACGGTAAGGAACCAAAAATATAAGATAAGTGTTTATACCAAGAACCATGGATATATATGTCCCTCTTAACAATTTATGGATATTTCTGGGTATTTCGGGTACTTGTGGTTCTTGTGTATTTTCGGTCTAAGATATTTTGAGTAATTTCGGTTCTTTCGGATATTTTGAATATTTGTGGTTCTTTTGGTTTCTTTGAGTATTTTCGATAAAATATTCGAACCAAACCGGAACAATTAAGTTAACTGTTCTCAAATGGTTCCAAAATTTTAAATCCAAACCGACCTAGAATCAACCGAACCAAACCGATTTTCTAATGGATCCTATATTGAAGGAACTGAAATAACCAGAACCGAAAAGAACCAACCCAAAATGAACCGAATAACCGAACGCCCACCCCTATTTTTCGGGTTTATGAGGGAACCGGGTTTGATTGTTAGATTTTACGTAAAGAAAAGAAATTGTTAGGTTCTTAGTCTATACTTGTTTTTAATATATGAATTAGAGTAGCTAACTACATTGATATTAGATTAATGAACGCAAAGAGATTTGGTTTAGAGGTCTTATCTAGTTTAGAAGAATAAGTGTTCTTGCTTGCGAGAGTATATTCTTGAATGCTTATGAACTTATTCAGTTTGAACGTTAATGATGTTTGAATTATCTAAATACGGCGAGAGTTTTTTTAGTTAATTTAAACATATGGTTTAATACTTCGAGAGGAGATTATTCTATTGTTGTTTTTCATGTTGATAACAAAATCATGCAAGTTAATATGAACTTGTAATATGACAACATGTGGATTTATCTAATGCCCAACACTTTTATTTATTGAATTTACCTTCGTTTAATTTATTGTTATTTACTTTGACTTAGTTATAAACAACTTTCTTAAATTGTCTTAGCTTAATTCGAGATTAAACTGAAAGTGTGCGACCCTATTCTATGTTATAGTGATATGTTCTCTGCAATCTTAGATTTAGGAATCAAATTATGAGTCTATCAGAGTTTTGTTTGTACCCATGAGTGTTGAAACCACAAAGCTCACATAGTTGCTGCATGGACATCTCATGATACCTTCCAAGTACAATAAAGTAAAGTATGGTTCCCTCTACATTATGTCATGGTGATCAACGTGTTGAAGGTGAATTGAGACTAAGGATTGGCGAACAAGATCCTCGTAAAATGAGTAGGTCTCAAACGGGAAATAAGTGAACTCGGCCCTCTCCAACATGTTGGTGACGTCAGCCTCAAGATCTAACCTCTCCAATGTCAACTTGGAGACAAAGCAATATTGGTTTGAACTCCATCTTTAGCAGACAGTTGCAAAACATTGAATCAAAGTCATCCCACTTCTCGACTAACGAGCGTTGTCTCTGACGCTTGTGAGACTGAAGTTCTCCTGAAGCGAGATTAACGCATAAAGGAAATGGTAGTCCACTCGCCTAGGCCAAGGGATTGTGTATAGCTTTGGATCAACCAGTTCATCGCATGCATGACCCTTTGCCTTCTCTGCTTCAGTTGCCTTCTTAGACTTCTTTGATGGTCCACCATATATGGATGGAGGAGGAGTTATCTTCTTTGTGGCTCCTCTCATCGTTTTCTTCTTTGTGATGTCCTGGTTCTCAGATATCTGGTTCAATCGAGAGTGAGAGTGAGAGAGATAGGAAGAGGTCAAAAATCCACACTTGACCTGGATCAATCGGTCTAGTTATGGACCAATAGGTATGAGCATTCTGAAATGTGCAAGGAGAAATGGACCGATCGATCTGAACTTATGGCCAATAGGGAAGTTTCACATGTATTCAGGTTTTAGGTTCAGGTTGATAAGAAAGATTAACAATGAAAATATTTCTCAACTCAAAAGACGACAATTGACTAATCTCCTCCCGAAATATTAGACCCCTATGATATAATTTCTAGATATAAAGACTAACTTTCTCCCGAAATCTTATATATCTAAATCAGATAATTAAATAATGCAATAATTATATATTTGATATGTTCATAGGCATTCTAAGACAATACTCCCACAAGCAAAGATACTTATTCATCAAGACTAGGTCCTATTAAATAAACCAAATCCCTTGGTATTTATTAACCTAAAATCATGGACTAGATGATCAGGCTAATTCAAGCAATGATAACAAATCTAGACAAAGAACCTAACAATTTAAGTCCATTAAAGTCAAACCCTAACCATCAAAACATGTTTTCCCTGAGAAATCCCTAAAACCTAACAAAGAGACTACTCAGACATAGCCAAGCAATCAACAATCATTAATTGAGAAAGCATATTCAAAAACCAGAATTTAACTAAAGTAAATAGAGAGTTCATAATTCTTCTCCAAAATACAGGTGCCAGGATTCGTCTCTCATAGAAAAGCTCTAAAAATAATGAAATGTGTTGTGAATTGTATATTGTGTCTCTTTTGTTAAACCCGAAACTTCTAACTTATGTAGAATTCAAAAGAGAATAAAACCTAATAATAAAAAACCAATGATAAGTCTTGAGGACGGAAAATTCTTTTTGGCATTCTTCAATAAAACTCGAGCATTCAGATCGATCGATCCAAACTTACGGAAGTTTGGTAGTCTTCAGGATCGATCGATCCAAGTGTGGATCGATCGATCTGCTCTATCACGTGCTGCACATGCTTCTTCTGCGAGACAGCTTGACCAGTCTTCAGTAAAATCGTCATAACTTCTGATTGCTTCAATGGATTGACCTCAAATCACTTTCATATGAAAGCTAACTCACGTGGCCAATTTGAGTTGAAATCTCAGCCTATTCCATTCATAGAAACATATCGAAATGTTGATCAACTTTTGGCTCTTCTGCTGAACTCTGCTTCTGCATTCGTCAAATTGCATCCATTTTGTGCAAAAACCCACCTTTTTGCTCCATAACGTCCAAAATACCTGGAATCATGAAAATATACCAAAAAAACATAGAAAATACTCGAATGATGACAAATAGCAAGTATAAATACTCACTAAAAGACATCAAAATTGGGTGATATCAATTGGTCTAGCATAGATCGATCAATCAAAATTAGAGTGAAAAACTAAGGACATATGGACCGATCGGTCTGGCTCCTTCGTGAAAAATCTCCATATCTGCATAATTTTTCCTAAGGAACTAATGAACTCAAAGCTAAAAATCAATAAGTTAGTAAACAAGACTCAAAACTATACATAAAACACATAAACTAATAGATATATAACACCAATTAGTGGGTTGTTTCCCACTTAGTGCTTGTATAACGTCATTAGCTTACAGACTTATCTCTAAGCGCAGGTTGGATCAGCAAGAGAAATCTACGATTCCACAGTAAGCTCTGGAGTAACTAGATAAGACTTTAGCCTTTGATCGTTCACAATAAACTCACCATCGTTTCGATTATGGATAACAACCGCACCATATAGTCTTACCTCTTTGATGATGAATGGTCCAGACCACCTACACTTCAATTTCCCATGAAATAGTTTCATGCGAGAATTATAGAGAAACACCTGATCATTTGGTTGAAAGTCTTTGGGAATGATCTTCTTATCATGAGCAGCTTTGATATTTTCCTTGTAGATCTTAGAGTTCTCATAAGATATGTGCGGTTCTCATCTAATTCATGTAGTTGAATGAGACGTTGTTCTGATGCGGTCTTCATATTAAAGTTCAACAACTTGAAAGTCCATGCTACTTTGTACTCTAACTCTACAAGCAAATGACAAGCTTTACCACAAACAAGATGGAAAGGGGTGGTACCTAAAGGGTCTTAAGTGTGGTTCTGTAAGTCCAAAGTACATCATCCAGCTTCACGAACCAATGCTTTCTGAAACCATTCACCATCTTCTGCAAGATAGACTTGACTTCCTTGTTAGAAACTTCTACATGTCCACCAGTCTGAGGATCAAAGACCTTGTTGATGAAGTGAGAGCGTCCATCACTAGTAACAATTCTAGGAACACCAAATCTAGGAAAAATCACATATTTAAACATCTTTAGCACAACCTTAGAATCATTAGTGGAGCTAGCAACTGCTTCAACCTACTTGGACACCTAATCAACAACTACAAGAATATAAAGGTTCTTATGAGACATAGGGATAGGACCCATAAAGTCAATTCCCAACACATCAAAAACCTCTACTTCTAGAATGAAGTTCTAAGGCATCTTATTTATTTTTGAGATATTGCCCTGTCTCTGACATGCATCGCAGCGGGATATGAAGGAATGAGAATCATTGAACATTGTTGGCCACAAGAAACTAGCTTGGAGCACCTTGGAAACAGTCTTGAATGTAGCAAAGTGACTAGCATAATCGGAATTATGACAATGGTACAAAACATTCTAAATCTCCTCCTCAGGCAAAGATCCCCAGAACATACCATTTGAGCATAACTTGTAGAGATATGGCTCATCCCTGTATTATTGTATGGCATCCCTTAAGAACTACTTTTCCAATAACCTTTAAAATCATGTGGTTCCAAAGCAGCCAAAAAGTTAGCAAAATCACGAAACCAAGGTTTTATAATCGCATATCTCAACGTTATTCTGTGGAAAGTGCTCATTCACTCTAGTGCTGATAGCATAGATATGCTCGTCATGTAAGATGTCATCAATGGGAATCTCCCCCACTCTAAGTCTGGAAAGATAATTTGCAACTATATTCTCTATGCCATTCTTGTCTTTGATCTCCAAGTCAAAATTCTTGTAAAAGAAAAATACAACGCAATAATATGGATTTAGCATCCTTTTTAGAAAGAAAATATCGCAAAGTCGCATAATCGGTGTGGACTATTACTTTGGACCCAACTAGATAGAACCTGAACTTGTCAAAAGCACAGACAATTGTTAGGAGTTCCTTCTCAATTGTTGCATAGTTGCATTGAGCTACATCTAGGGTCCTTGAGGCATAGTAGATTACATGGAGCTTATTATCCTTTTGTTGTCCAAGAATAGCTTCCACAGTGAAGTCACTAGCATCACACATCACCTTAAAAGGGAGATTCCTATCAGGTGTTTGGACAATTAAAGCACTCACCAAAGCTCATTTGATGGCGAGAAAAACAGTTATGCACTCATCATCAAACTCGAACTTGACTTCCTTGCACAACAGCCTAGTGAGCGGTCTAGCAATCTTTGAGAAGTCCTTAATGAACCTTCTTTAGAAACCTGCATAACCTACAAAGCTGTGAACATCTTTTACAGACTTGGGTGCCTGCAAGTTAGTCACCATAAAGTGGCACTTCTCTCAATTGAGAACCAAGTGTTATAAAACCCTGCACAAGTTAGCAAGATAAACATAAAAGGAAGATCTATAGACTGATAAATTGTCCATGAATACTTCAATGTTTTCCTCAATCTGTATAAATAGACATCACGTAGCGTTGAAAGGTGGTTGGTATATTGCACAGTCCAAAAGGCATTATGTGATAAGCATAAATACCAAAAGGACATGTGAATGTAGCTTTCTCCTGATCATCCAAGTGAATGGAGATATGAGAGAAACCTGAGTAACCATCTAAGAAACAGTAGTAAGGGTGGTTAGCTAATCTCACAAGCATATGGTCAATAAAAGGTAAAGAAAAATGATCTTTGCAAGTTGCAGCATTCAGTTTCATGTAATCAATACACATCCTATAACCTATAACAGCTCTAGTTGGAATCAACTCATTTTAATCATTCTTAATAACAGTTATAACCCCCCCCCCCCTGTAACACCCCTGAACCAGACTAGGAATTAGGAGTTAGACCTAGATGGCCCAGAAGCGATATGTGGATGCTCATAGCCGATCAGCCGAGGATTCAAGGAAAGACCTATTCACACAAGCCATCCAATCATGAACACCCATCCCGCCCGATCTTGGCCTAAGGATTTTCAACCCATTCCAAGATCGTGCGTTGTGTTAGCCAGGACTAAGCTAATATCGGGTCTCGGGAGGGTAGCTAACCGTCTCGAGCAAATGGAGATCAGACATCAATTGCCACCATCGGTCATAAAAGGTAGACATATTTCAATCCACTAACCCAATCACAACGAGTAGGTAGCTTATGTCACTCGATCCAGTTATGAGTGCATTCTCTTGCAACTTTACTAACCAAATCCCGAGGAGATAACACTCCTACACCTGAATCCTTATTTTATATTTAACGTGTTAATTACATAATCACATTCATATTCAACAACATGGTATAATCAATAATCATATAATGCCTACCCTGCATTATCATTTCTAGCATGTGATAACATTATTACAACAATCATTCACAGTCACTACTCAACACCATACCTCACGTGCATTACTAACATATGCATATTCGATAATCATTACAATAGTTAACGTGCATCCCTAGCACGTCTAATTCAATCAAATATTAACTCAATCAAGCAATCAATCAAGTAACCAAATGAGAATTATAACAGCATAATAATTGACTAATCAATCCAGCATATTAAACACTTTTAAACTATTCTAAAACAAGTGTTCAAAAGAGTATAAACAATTTTTA
>OVBE01005211.1:0-22151 GCA_900406425.1 Iberis pinnata | reverse complement strand
AAGCATTACATTCAAGTTTTGGTTATGAGTTTCCATTTGCAAACCTCTCTTTCTTACTTATATTTATGCCTTGCTTGAGGACAAGCAAATGATAAGTTTGAGGGAGTTGATATATTGTGTTTTTGATGCATTTTAACTCTCATTTATACTCAGTTTAGGTAGATTCACTTACATCTAGGCATATTTAGGGTGCATTTGCATATCATATTCATGTTTCAAGTGTTGAAGGTGATTCAAAAGAGAGATAAATTGGATGAAAAAGATCCAAAAGGGACTTAATAGAGATCAAAACAACAAGCCTTAAAGATTAAGCAATTTAGAGATATTACAATGGAAATTTCATCATGGCAACTTGAAGAATCTTGTAGCCATGAATTCAAGCTTTTCAACAAGCCGAAAATCATCCTCTACGCCCAAGGAATTTTAAGATATGAGCCGGCAAAGCTGTGGTCCACTAGATTCGAAGCTCCAAATTGTCTGTTCCAAAGATGCATCTCTTACACCACCTTCCACTGCAAATTAGGAGAAGACCTCTTTATCAAAGTTGTAGCCCTTTGAACTAGATTTGAAAAGAGCTATCGCACGCCACATAGCTTCAAAGGTGAGAGAGTTATGGACCCTGCACTGAAGGTGTATTAAGCATATTTCAGAACAGAAGCTCATATCGGTTTAGTATACCGGTTTGTGCAAACCGGTACACTAAAAATGCAAAAAAGAGACTAAGTATCGGTTTGTTGTACCGGTCAAGCCAAACCGGTACAGAGCCAAAAAAGATCAACATTTTCAACACTTTTTCAACTCTTGACCCATTTTCAAGTGGGTTAACCCATGTGTTTTGGGTTAACCCAATATCCTTTTTAGAGGACTATATATATATATATATATATGTTATAAACCTAATTTGTAGGAGATCTTAGAACTCAAACTATTATTCAACTTTCAATCTTATTTTTGATTCATCTTTTAGTCACTCTTCTTCTCTAGTTTCTTTCAAGTTCTTATTGTTTGTTCTCCAAGATCAAAGAGATCTCCTTTGGAAATTTCTCTTTGATCTTGGAGGAACTTCATTTAAATTTAATATACGCATCTTTCTTCTCTTTTGTGTTCTTTTATTTTAGGACTAGGTTTTGGTTATTGGATCTAGGCTAGATAGGATATGGATTAAGGTTGATTGATGATGATTTATGGTTTTTAATGCTTGATCTTCATTCATTAGGTGATCTTAATGCTAGATTTGACTTGATCACTCATTTCTAGATCATAGGATGATTTGTGCCCGAAAGGTGTTCGATGAAATGCCGGAACCAACTTTTGAATGTTAAATGAGACATAACCAAGAGATTGTGTTAGTTAGTTTAGTGGTTGATCATGGATTAGAACTTAAGGCTTCTTGATTGTGTAATTATCCAAGGGATTGTTTTAGTTGCATGATTAGAAAAGGGATTATTGCCATGAGAGTGGATTAGTCTAATTAAGAGAATCTTAGACCAATGATCAACATGGATTGATTATTTCATTGTTGGTTGATTATTAATCATATTTCTTGATAGTAAGATTCATGATCCAATTCTTTTATCTGATTTGTTTCTTTGTTTATTGTTTCTTTTACATTTTGTAATTTAGATTTAATATTCATAAACATCATTGGATCTAGATTAGTTTGATTCTCATATCTTTAGTGTTGCAACTTTAGTCCTCATGGATTCGATTTAAACCCTTTATGTTCTATAAACGATTAGTACGGGGATTAGTAAAATTTCTTCTTATCAGATGGCTTTTATGTTTAGTGCTTAATTTAGAATGTTTTCTTTGAACCAAAAATCTATTATGGCTTAGACTGAATTAGATTCTCATAGGTTTTAGTGCGTTATTCTCCCTGATTTGGATTGATACCTATTTTACTGCAATGACTATGATAGTGTATTAGGAATGGAGGTAGAAAATCACCAAAAAATCTTACTATCAATTTGGCGCCGTTTCCAATTCTTAATTTTTTTAACCATTAGAACTTTGAATTTGTTTGGGACTAAGCCCATTTTCCTTTATTTTATAGATTTCTCTTTTCTCTTTGTTTGTGCATTTTCATGTGTATGAACCTGAGAAGTAGATGACCAACTGGCTTAATACCAATCATTGACAACATTCATACCCTCGAAAGGGAAAACACTCGAACAAGACGAGAACATGAACGAATAGCTCTTCTGAAACGTTTGTATTTGCAAATGGAAGAAAACAACAATAACCAGAACAATGCACACACTATTGGGGCTGGAGATGCACCAAACACTCATACTCAGCACCATGGAATTGTTCCACCTGCTGTCAACAACAACAACTTTGAAATCAAGCATAACTTGATAGCTATGGTCTAAGATTATTTGGATGAGTTTGAGAGATTATGTGGTCTCACAAAGATCAATGGTGTTAGTGAAGATGTGTTTAAGCTGCGTTTCTTTCCTTTCTCTTTGGATGATAAGGCCCATCAGTGGGAGAAATCTCTTCCTAGGAACTCAATTACAACTTGGGATGCCTGCAAGAAAGCCTTCCTTGCCAAGTTCTTCTCTACTTCCAGAACTGCAAGGTTGCACAATCAGATCTTTAGTTTTGCACAGAAGAATGTTGTATCTTTATGTGAAGCTTCAGAGAGATTCAAGAACTATACATTGCAATGTCCTCCCCATGTATTTAGGAAGGAGTCTCTTCTTAGCACTCTTTATAGAGGTGCTTTACCAAAGATTAGAATGATTCTTGACACTGCAAGCAATGGTAATTTTCCCAACACGAATGTTGATGATGGTTGGGAACTAGCTGAGAACTTGGCTCAGTCATATGGCATCTACAATGATCGTACACCTTGCGGTAGTTGATAACTGATATTTTAGGTATTAATCCCCATTATACATGCATGTCATTGTAGTATAGATGGATGTCAATCCAAATGAGTATGATGCTAACAATCAAGATTGCAATGGTTCTTTTAAGTCAAGCTAACAATAAAAAGCGGGTTTTTGCTAACAATTCCTAAGAAAAAAAGTATGCAGAAAAACTAAAATAGGGAAAGGAATCAAACACTAACATGCATTGGAAAATACTAAGCATAAAAAGCAGAAAAGTAAAAAGGGTAAAGATGCAATCAAATGGGAAACAGTTCCCGAGGACAAGGGTAATTGACTAGGATCCTTCCTGAATTATCTAAGCACCTAACATACCTCAGACAATGAGCTACCCCTAGACAGCAGATTCATATACAACCAAGTCCAATCTCTTGATAAATGGAATCATCCTAAGCAATCACCAGAATAACTCTCGTTAACGGTACACTACCTAACAGGCATGAAGAACCAATCTACTAAAGCCAACAAGCACCTTAAACATCTAATCTCTTAGGCTAGGATATGAAAATCTCTGAAATCACCATGTTCAGGCATTTCATTGAACACCTTCTGAGTGCTGAAATGCCTAAAATCAGATTTCAACTGATCATAAAGAAATCAACATGAAGAGCAATGAAACAGAATGGATCTATATGCAATCAAAATTAGGAGCCTAGGAGGAACAAGAAGTCAACACTAGTCTATCCCATCCTCAGGAACTTAGGGAAACTACTTTCTAAACATGGGTATGAAACAAGGAAAACCAAAAATCATAACTTCATAACCAAACATCATGATCAAAAGTCAAACTATGAAGAACAGCAAGAACACCAACCTAGAAAATAAGAACAGCAATGAAACAGTAACAAACCCAGATATAATGATCAAGACAAAAACGAGATTAAGATTGAAAACAAAAGATCAACATGCACCAGATAGATCATAACCTTAAACTAAACAAGAAAATGAAGAAATTAGAAGATAAACAAGACTTTTATAAGAAATCAGAGTTTTATCACCAAGAACATCAACAAAACAGAGAGAATATTAAACATAAGAACAAACCCAAAATGGCAACAAAAACAAAAGCTCCCCTAAAAGGAGGCATTTTGGGGTTTATATAATGGTTCAGAAAAAACCCTAAAAACGCTAAAAGACAAAACATAATGATTGATCTTTGTCTTGGGTCTGGTTCGTCCTGAAATCGAGTGGGTCAGGTCGGAGACGCTTCGCTCGATCATGGTGATCAAGCCGTGAAGAAAAGTGACCGAGCCAACCAAGAGAGTGATCGAGGCGGGGCCGAGGTGCTTGGGACCAAGGTAAAGTGATCGAGCCAAAGGATGTTGGTGATCAAGCCAAAATATGTTTGTGATCAAGCCAAAATATGTTTGGCTCAATGAGAACTTGGTTCGGGGTCGAGACGAAGAAATCCCGGTGATCGGGCCAAAGACTTGAGATCGAGGCAGCTGGACGGTAATGATCAAGCCGGCTTCAAGGTGGCTCGATGTGTAAGTTGCTTTGGGCTCGATGGCACCAAGATAGGAGATCGAGTCGGGTGAGCTTTGGGTGATCGAGGCATATGCAGTCGTGATCGAGCCAAATTGGAGTTTGGTCGAGGTGGATCATACGGCTTAATGTAAACAATGGGCTCGATCAGAGCATTGAGGTAGCACGATCAAAAGTTGAGCCATGGCTCGATTAGAGCATTGTGGTGGCTCGATGAGATTTTGCTTCTTGGCTTGATCAGAGAGTTGGCTTGGTCTTTCTTTCTCCTTCTCTAAAATTGCAATGATGTTCCTCAAGTTCCCTAAAATCATGAAAAACCTCCAAAATGCACATGTATGCGAATGCTAATGCAGAATTTCTTAAAAATGCAAATTCACTAATAAAGTCTTATAAATTCAACATGTTTACATCTAAATGACCCAAAATGATGGTAAATGACTTCTAAAAACCATAAAAATGCAGAGACATCAACTCCACCAAACTACATCCTTTCTTGCCGTCAAGAAAGTAATTTAGAAGTCGGGGTGAGAGGTTTCAAAGTGGGAACTCGGAACCAAAATATGTTCTAACACAGGTAATATAAATATCCTGGTTACTAGTTCTAAAATGCAATCCTAAACTCGTCCTACTTAAAAACCTTAGCCATACTGATAACTGGTATTTTAGGTATCAATCCCCATTATACATGCATGTCATTATAGTATAGATAGGTTATCAATCCAAATGGATGTGTTATATTACTCGGTTTTAATGCATAATAGTGGGAATTTATGTCTGCTATTATGCATTATTCCGAGTGTTTTCCTTGCAAATTTGGTGTGTTTTTAGGATTCTTGGTGTTCGGGTCGTTTTGGAGCTTAAAGGAGTATTTCAGGACATTTTAGAGCATTTCAGAAGTTTTGGAATGTGATCTAAATGAAGAAATGAAGTGCACGATCGGGCAACACATGTTCCCGATCGGGCAGATGTTCCTTGAAGCTTTCGGAGAATCAGATCGATCGAGCAACTAAAGAAGGATCGGGCAAAAATGCAATGTGCCCGATCGGGCAGATGGAGATCGATCGGGCAGATGCCTGGATGAGAACCATAATTTTTCAGAATTTACACTAAAGTCCTCAGTTTTATCCCAAACTTCCATATTTTTGTTATTTTATTATTCAGAATAATAAAAGCCTTTTGGCTTAGGTTTTATCTTTTACACTTTCATACTTTGCAATTTTTAGAGCTTTTACTGGGAGAAGAATTCATGAACCTTCTATCTTGGAGAAGAAATTCTGAACCCTATTTTCAATATATCTATTTTATCTATTTTAATTATGTGTTCATCTTTGACATTGAATTGTGTATGTTTTGCTATGTTTGAGTAGTTCCATAGTTAGGTTTTAGGGTTTCCTAGGAAAACCAGGTTTGAATGTTAGGATTAATATTGTAGGATTGAATTTGTTAGGGTTTTTAGTCTAAATTTGTTCTTAATGCATGAATTAGCTTGATCACCTAGTTCATGATTATAGGTTGATAAATACAAAGAGATTTGATTTAGAAACCTGACCTAATTTAGATGAATAAGTGTTTTTACTTTCGAGAGTATTGTTTTAAATGCTTATGAACAATTGAATCGGATTTTTAATGCATGATCGAATTGTTTAAAATACGGCGAGAGTTTGTCTCTGGCAATTCGAGCATAGGGTTTAATACTCCAAGAGGAGATTATTCTTTATTCGTTTTTCACGTTGAGAACTATTTTCAATCCCAATCTTGCATGTTAACTTGACTTTAAACTTGAATACCTACGGATTTTCCTAATGCCTAGCGTTTTGTATATTATCGTTTTAAACCACTTTTACTATTCGTTTTGATTTGCTACAATCAACCTCTTAATTATTTTGCTTTAGCTTGATTTGAAACTGAAACTGAACGTGTAATTTATGGTCTCTGTGGATTCGATACCTATGCTTGCTACATTGAACTATTCTCTTCAGTTTTAGTTTAGGATTAAATTCTTAAGCTATCAGAATTTTGGCGCCGTTGCCGGGGACCAATAATTCCTTTCTAGTTTTTTTATTAGAATCTAGTCTAAAGTTTTTATTTTTTCAGTAGTCATCTCGTTCTTCTCTGCTTGTCTTTGTTTTGCAGGTGTTTGATCAGAAGATTTGACAAATCCTCTGAACTGCTAAACCTCAGTAACTCAGAACTTGAAGGGATAGAACGCTCCAACTGGAAAGCAAAGAAAGACGCTAACTCATCCAATTCAATGGTTGGTAACGTTTATCAAATCATTCCGGTCGGACTCGAAGGTCAAGTCGATCCACCTGTAGTTGGACTCAACCAACTGATCAACCAACCGCAAGATGGTGGTAACGGCAATTCAGTGCCACAAGGCCAACAATGAGCTAATAAAAACCATCCAAATTAAGAGACTAAGCCAAACCCCAAACACCCAAGACAAACCCCAAAATACCAAAATGAAAGTTAGATCCGCGTTAGTACATACTCCCTCCCCCAGACTTACTTCACACCGTCCCGGTGTGAAAATAAATCAAAGAGAAGGAAAAAATAGAGAACAAATAAGTATCAAAACAAAGAAAAATATCAAATAACAACCAACCTCCACAGGGAAATCTTAATCCCCAAGACGCTCAAAACATATATGCAAGGAAATTTATCTTGTATGGAGATCCGGATAGAGTTAATTAGCTCAATTCTCAACACAATCCTCAGAACCTACTATGCTAACAGGAATCCCATCCAGCCCCCTCAACCTCAGCAAAGAGTATACCAATTCCCTATCCAGCTTGTTCAGATGATCCGTAACCACCAATTCAGTGGTTTACCTAATAAGCAACCAATGGATAATATTGACATTTTTAAGACATCTGCAGCACTATTAGACTCAATGGAGTTACCAGCGATTTCATGCACTGCAGCTTGTTCTGTCACTCTTTAGCTGAAAGATCACTTTGCTGGTTGAAGTCTTTGCCTGCTGGATCCATTGTTACTTGGGAAGATTGCAAAGCCAAGTTCATCAATTAGTTCTTTACTACTACTAGTAACACTTTGAGGAACAAGATCTCTTCCTTTGCACAAAACTCTGTGGAATCATTCTATGAAACTTGGGAACGATTCAAAGAACTGCTTCGTGATTGTCCACACCACGGATTTTCAGATGTAAGTCTCCTCAATACCTTCTATAGAGGAATTGAACAGAAATTCCAGTTGTCCTTAGATACAGCTAGCGATGGAGACTTTATGCAGAAACCTGTTGCAGATGCTTATCGTCTGATAGAGAATCTAGCTGCCAGCAATAGCAATCATTGCCCAGAATTTGATCGCCAAACCAAGGTTCTTGTAATGGCTGCTAACTAAGAAATATCATATTTGAAAGGGGAATTCTCATAAATGAAAGGGTTATTGACTCAACTCCTTAAGAGTCAAAATCAGAAACATGTTAGTGTTGTAGACGATTCTGAAGCTGCTTGTTTTGTATTCCAAGAACAAGAAACGGCTGTAGTTGAAGAAGAAGTAAGCTATATTAATATCCAGGGTCAAAGGGTGTTTAAACATGGATACAATCCAGCTTTCAACAAGAAAAGCACCAATGTAAAGAATCCTCAAGACCAAACCTATCCAACTCAGCGGAAACCGTTTGTGCAAAACTCTGGTACTAAATTTGGTCAAAACTCAGGGAGAAATGGTTTCCAAGGAAATCAGAACAGGAACTTCATGCCTAACTCTAATTCAGGCGGTTTCCCACAAACCTCTCAGCCTGTGTTTCAACAAGTTCCTCAAACTCAAGCTCCTCAAGGGAATTCAGTTGAAATGATGTTTAAGCAACTTCTGGAAGGTCAGCAACAGTTTCAAAGGGTTATACTAGGGGATGTGAAGGAGCTGAATCAGAAATTTGAAGCATTGTCTACACATGTGATGTATCTAGATACTCAAGTTGCCCAAACCGCTAAAGTGGTAAAGAGACCGGTTGGGTTTCTTCCTAGGAAATCTGATTCTAATCCGAAGAATCAAGAGTTTGTGAATGCTATTGAGCTGAGAAGTGGTAGAACTCTACCCAATACTGATGGTAAGGATAAGTTAGTAAAATGATTGGTTGGAGATTTGGGTGAATCTGCAAATGATTCAGAATTTTCAAAGTTAGAAAAAGATGCAGAAGCAAATGCACGATTAGGCACCTCTTGCCCGATCGGGCAAACCGTTTCCAGCAAAACAGATCGATTGGGCACTGCTAGCCCGATCATGCAAACCGATACAAAATTTCCAGGAATAAATGATCGATCGGGTATACCTTATGCTCGATCAGGCAGCTTTGTTGGGGATAGTTCTAAGGAAAATGCCCGATCGTGTATATCTTGCCTGATCGAGCAAAGGGCCCCTATTCCTGAAATTGACATTATCCCACCTCGAGTCTACAAACCTAAGGTTCCTTATTCGATGAAGCCTAAAACCTCCAGGAATGACTTAGAAGATGCTAAATGCAAGTATATAATCAAGGAATTGAGTGATAGTCTTCCATTCTCTGATGCTTGTCAAATGATCCCTTCTTTGAAGAAGTATGTGAAGAATATGGTTACAAGCAAGCTTACATTAGAAGAAGGTGCAATGATGATTACAGAGGAGTGTAGCTCAATTCTACAAAATCGAATGCCTAAGAAGCTTGGAGATCGAGGTAGTTTTGTTCTATCAGTTGAGATTGGAGATATCACATTTGCTAGATCTCTCTAAGACTTGGGATCTAGTGTGAATCTCATGCATGTCTTTGTGGCTAAGCGATTGGGAATGACTGACATAAAGGGTATAAGGATTTCTTTGGTTCTTGCTGATCGTTCAATGAAGTATCCTGTTGGAGTTCTAGAGAACTTACCGGTTAAGATTGGAACAACATATGTACCAACCGATATCGTGATTCTTGAGCTTGGAGAAGAACCTAAAGACCCTTTGAAATTGGGAAGACCTTTCTTGGCTACATCTGGTGAAATCATAGATGTGAAGAAAGGCAAGATTGATCTTCACTTTGGGGACATGGTTATGAAGTTCAACTTACAAGAGGGTCTGAAGAAACCATCCTTAGATGCTAAGTCTTTTTGGGTCATACCGTTGCTGAATATGTAGAGGGAGTAGCTGATGATTTCTTATTTGATGATCCTTTAGAGATTGCTTTGACTAATGTTGCTGATGCTCATTTATCTTTTAGTGATGATGTTACAGATCTTACTAGGGTGCTTTATGCTAGTAGACGAATTGAGGAGTAAACCGATTGTATGACATTAGTGGAGGCAGCTGCCAAGCCTTCACCCTAACCGTACCATGCACCATTTGATGATCCATGGAGCAAGCTGAAAGCGCTAAAGATGGAAGTTAAAACCCTCCCAACAGGGCTCAGTTACGTGTTTCTAGGTCCTAATTCCACTTATCATGTGATTGTGAATGCTGAATTGAACAATGTAGAGATTGCCTTACTTCTATGTCAGTTAAGAAAGTATCGTAGAGCTCTAGGCTATACTTTAGATGATATCACAGACATTTCACCAGATTTATGCATGCATATGATCCATTTAGAAGATGAGTCTAAGACTTCTATAGAACATCAAAGACGTATAAATCCTAACCTGAAAGATGTTGTTAAGAAGGAGATAATCAAACTTCTAGATGCAAGAATCATTTACCCTATTTCGTACAATACTTGGGTTAGTCATGTACATGTTGTTCCTAAGAAGGGGGGTATTACAGTAGTTAAGAATGATAAGGATGAATTGATCCCAACTAGAACTGTTACAGGTCATATAATGTGCATTGACTATAGGAAATTGAATGATGCTACTCGCAAAGATCATTTTCCTTTACCTCTTATTGACCAAATGCTTGAGAGATTGGCTAATCACCCTTACTATTGTTTCTTAGATGGTTATTCAGGTTTCTTTCAGATTCCTATCCACCCCGATGACCAAGAGAAGACGATATTCACATGTCCATTTGGTATCTATGGATATCGTAGAATGCCTTTTGGATTGTGCAATGTTCCAGATACTTTTCAAAGATGCATGATGTCTATTTCACTTATCTAATTGAAGACATCATGGAAGTATTCATGGACGATTTCTCATTCTATGGATCTTCCTTTGATGTATGTCTTGCTAATTTTTGTAGGGTCCTTCAGAGATGTGAGGAAAAAAACTTGGTGCTTAATTGGGAGAATTGTCATTTCATGGTGACCAATAGAATCGTGTTAGGACACAAAATCTTTGGGAAAGGTATATAGGTTGATAGAGCTAAGATTGAGGTTATGACTAACTTGCAGGAACCCAAGTCTGTAAAAGACGTTCACAACTTTTTAGGACATGCAGGTTTCTTCAAGAGGTTCATTTAGGACTTCTCAAAGATTGGTAGGCCTCTTACCAAGCTATTGTGCAAGGAAGTCAAGTTTGAATGGGATGATGAATGCTAAAGCTATTTTCTCGCGATCAAGGGAGCTCTTGTTAGTGCTCCAATAGTCCAACCACTAGATTGGGATTTGCCTTTTGAGGTAATGTGTGATGCCAGTGATTATGCAGTAGGTGCAGTTCTAGGCTAGCGAAAGGAAAAGAAACTTCATGTTATCTATTATGCCTCAAGAACACTAGATGGAGCTCAATGAAATTATGCAACCACTGAGAATGAATTACTAGAAATAGTCTTTGCTATTGAGAAGTTCATATCCTATCTAGTATGATCCAAAGTAGTAGTCCATACCGATCATGCGGCTTTGAGGTATCTCCTGAACAAAAAGAATGCTAAACCCAGATTACTGCGTTGGATTTTTCTTTTACAGGAATTTGACTTGGAGATCAAAGACAAAAGAGGGATAGAGAATGGAGTTGCATATGATTTATCCAGATTGAGAGTGGAAGATGAGGTTCCAATTGATGATAGCCTCCCTGAGGAGCATATCTATGCTATTAGCACTAGAGTGAATGAGAACCTTTCTACCCCTAAACTCTCTAAATCTGCAGTAATTACTCCTTGGTTTCATGACTTTGCTAATTATCTTGCTGCTGATTTTGAACCACGGGACTTTACAGGTTACCGAAAGAAGAAGTTCTTAAGGGATGTCAGACATTATTACTGGGATGAGCCTTATCTTTACAAGCTGTGTTCAAATGGGATGTTCTGGAGATGTCTGCCTGAGGAGAAGATTCAGAATGTCTTATACAATTTCCATGGTTCTGATTATGCTGGTCACTTCACTACATTCAAGACTGTTTCTAAGGTGCTTCAAGCAGGTTTTTGGTGGCCTACAATGTTCAAGGATTCTCATGCTTACATATCTTGCTATGATTCATGCCAAAGACAGGGAAACATCTCAAAACGCAATGAGATGCCTCACAACTTCATCTTAGAAGTAGAGGTTTTTGATGTGTGGGGAATTGACTTAATGGGTCTTTTCCCTATGTCTCATAAGAATCTCTATATCCTTGTTGCTGCTGATTATTTTTCTAAGTGGGTTAAACCGATTGCTAGCCCCACTAATGATTCTAAGGTTGTGCTAAAGATGTTTAAATCTATGAATTTTCCCAGGTTTGGAGTACCTAGAATTCATCAGTGATGGAGGCTGTCATTTCATTAATAGAGTCTTTAATGGTTTACTCAAGAAGCATGGAGTCAAACACAAAGTGGCTACACCATATCATCCTCAGACTAGTGGTCAGGTAGAAATTTCTAACAGGGAGATCAAAGCCATCTTGCAGAAAACGGTGAATGGATCCCGAAAGGATTGGTCTTTGAAGCTAGTTGATGCTCTTTGGACTTACAGAATAGCATTCAAGACTCCCTTAGGTACAACTCCTTTCAATCTAGTTTATGGAAAAGCTTGTCATCTACCTATAGAACTGGAGCATAAAGCTGCTTGGACTGTCAAGTTGCTGAACTTTGACATGAAGACCGCAACAGAACAACGCCTAATTCAACTCCATGAGTTAGAAGAAGTTCGACACATAGCTTATGAGAACTCAAGGATTTACAAAGAAATGACTAAAGCTGCTCATGACAAGAAGATCAACCCAAGAGACTTTCAACCATGTGATCCGATGTTGCTCTATAACCCTTGCCTAAAGTGTTCCCTGGTAAGTTGAAATCTAGATGGTCCGGACCGTTTACGGTCAAAGAAGTGAGACTCTATGGTGTGGTTGTTCTATTTGATTGCCAAGGTGGTGAGTTCGTTGTGAACTGTCAAAGGCTGAAGCCGTATCTACCTACTTCAGAGCTTACAAAGGTAACTGGCATACCTCTTGCTAATCCTACCTCCAATTAGAGGTAAGTATCGTCAAGCTATTAACGTTAAACAAGCGATGAGTGGGATGCAACCCACTGTTTTGGTTTTTTAGATTAGTTACATATTAGATTGAGTCAGTCCCATTATTAGTTACTAACTTACTAACTTTTAGTTTTGAGTTATGTGAGATTCAAGAGACAACTGGTACCTTAACATTTTAGAAACATGAGTTTTTTCCCCGACCAATCTGCCCGATCGAGCAACACATGTGCCCGATCGGGCATTTCTCCCTGAAATTTTTGGACTTTTATGATCGATCGTGCAAGGTGGAAATTCGGTCAGGAAAACACTTTGTAGATTTGGTCCAGGAAACAGATCGATCGGGCACCACATGTGCCCGATCGAGCATTTGTCCTTGGACTTTTTTGCATGAATTGCCCGATTAGGCACATTTGTGTACGATTGGGCACTTCTCCAGATAATTGGGTACCAACTTAATTTTAACCGGATTTTTGAACTTCAACCGGATTCAATTTGATTTAACCGGTTTTATCCCCTTTTCTTCCCTATTCGCGAAAACTACCCCAAATCACCATTGTTTTCTCTCAATCACCATTGTTTCTTTCTCAAATCACCCACTCTCTCACTCCTTCGAATCTCATCGGTTTTTGACATTTTTGGACTCTAATCCACTTGATTTTTTGTGCTTAATCCGATTCTAACCTCCTTTCTTTGATTCATCAAGGTATTTGTGAGATTTCTCTTCTTTTCATTCCGAAAATTAGGGTTTTATTTGGGTATTTTTGAATGTTTTGATTTTAGGTTTGGAATTGATACCTAGGGTGATTTACTATAGTAACTAGTGCCTATTTGAATGATGCTTGTTGATTTATTGAGTTATGGTTGAGATTTTTGGTTTTTGATTTGGACCTTTGGGTTTGTATTGAAATTTTGGTTTTGGTTGGTTGTTTGTGCTTAATTGATGGGTAAGATTGCTTTGAGATTGGTTGTTGTTGCTAATTCATGTTGTTTCCGGTTCTTTGCTTCCGAATTTCGATTTTTAAGTATGAAATCAATTGCATGTGGCTTTTTGATGGTTCTCTTCTTGATTTCGTGTTAAGTTCACTTAGCATTGCTCTAAATCATTGCTCACCATTGCCTTGTCTCTAGATAGATTGCTTAAAATTGATTTTTGATTCATATCTCGGTTAGTTACTCTTTGAAGCATCTTGATTCTTGATAGTTGTAACTAGTCATTGCTCGATCATTTGCTAATTACTTGTTATTTTCTTGGTTTCTATGTCGGTAATTCTTGTTAACTCTTATTAGCATCGATCGGTTATTGATAAACCATTGCTTTATGTGTTATGAATTGCTCGGATACTCATTTCTTCTTTTGAGTCCTTTCATTTCAGGAACATGGGACGCGCACGTGACTCCAGATCTAACGAACCTCAAGCTGCCAAGAAGACTAAGCCTACCCCTGCAGAGAAAGGAAATGGTATTGCATCAAGTAGCAACCCGGCTATTGATCCCACTCTTATGAGCCTTCCTTGGCCAAGAAAAGCGGCCACACCTTTCCGAAGCACTCTCGATTTCAGTGTTCCCCATCTCCGGAAACATAAGGCTTGGAAGACTAGGAAAATTACCTACAAGTGGGACAAGTTTGATAACATGTTCTATAATTTTTTCCTTCAGACCAAGTTCCTCTCGTTTTGCTGACCGGATGTTTTGATGCATCTTGGGGTTCATAAAGATATAAAAGCGATGTTTTCCACCATAAGATTTTGGGATTTTCCTTTCCAGTCTTACCCACTATACAAGGAGCTTGCCAAGCAGGTGCTCAATTCTTTCTGGATTGTGAGAACCGATTGCGCGGATCCTAAGGACCCTAGTATGTCCGAGACCGAGGTACAGTTCTTTTGTCTAGGATGACTTTACAAGATTCTCATGGTCGACTTTGAACCTCTTTTCGGTTTTAATCGCTGCGGATATCGTTCCAAGACACCCACGTTTCACCACCCTCATGATCTTTAGGGTATTATTGCACGTGGTTGCTTTGTTTCTAAGAATGCGAAGATGACCTTGATATGTTACCCAACTATTCGTCTATTGGGTAAGATTCTCAGCGTGGTTTTCTATGGCAAGGAAGAGGTTGGTTCCCTTAGGAACCAAGAGTTGGAGTTTATCCATTATGCCATCAGCCGTTTCATGTTGGAAGCTTATGAGACCGATCAGGACCGTCACACCCATGATGCCAACCTTGGTTGGTTGTTTGCTCAAGTTTTGGATGAGAGGAAGTTTGTGGCATTGAGAAATTCGAAAAGGAAGGAAATGATGGGTATTTTGATTACCCCACTAATACAGCATGTTAGGATCCCGCTTCACCTCTTTGCTCAGGAGCCAGGTACTAACTGGGTTGATGAGAAGTATATTGCTAACACTAAGTGGTTTGCTAAGTTTAGGGACTATCTCTTTGAGAACATGGAGGGGCAGATTTGTGAGATCCATTTGCCGAACCCCGAGTTGACCAACATCACTTTGTTCGCCAACATTCAGTTCCTACCAGGTGTTGAGCATCTCAACCGACCCCCTACTGCTGTTTCTAAGGGTCCACGAGCTTTCGGAAGACGTCGTCTCAACCAGAGACGTCCTCGAGCCCTGAGCCATGATGATGATGAGATACCAGCTGATGTTTATGATTTTCCAGACATTGAGGAGATTCCTGAGTACATCCTTCCTCCAGTTTGGGATGATATGACTCAGGTTGAGCAGAGTGGAAGGTCGTTTATGGAATGAGCTTAGTAGAACATGTTAGGTTTGAACTGACAGGAATATGGTATCATGTAGTTCTTGTCCATGCTTTTTGAACTAGATAGGACTAGGTGGGATTCAATTTTGGATGTTGGTTTGGGTGTAAATGAATGAAAGGGTATGGTAGTTTGTAAAAAGGAAAATTTAAGTAAGAACCTTAGGAGAGGAATGGAAAAAGAAACATAATACGTTAGTAGAAAGTTTGGGGGAACAATGGTATAAAAAAGAAGTATGGCTAGTGCAGATTAAGAAAAAGTATATGACAATGAATTCAAAAGGGTAAAACCCAGAAAGATAGTATAAATGAAAAGGTGAAAGGCCATAAGTGTTTGAGTAAGTAAGTTCCTGAAAAAGCTAGCAGTGGTTTAAGAAAGAAACCTCTCCTAAGTGTAGTTAAAGAAAAGATGAAAAAGGGGAATATGTGAATAAGTTGGATCACTTCAAGTGTCAAAGGGTAGATTTAGGATCTCCTACTGGGTAGAATCAGGAAACTTTGGTTTCATTAGCTTTGGGTAGATGAGGTTCTATTTCTGTATGCATCTAAGTGTTCCTACGTTTAGACTGCTACTAAACTTCATTCCCTTTTGATAGAACCTTTATTCTGAATCATTAACCATTGCATAAAGGGGGTCATCTTTACTCCTGAACGTGTCCTTGACCAAATGAGTTCATTGAACGCACATGACTTGATCCATGGTTCCTGATTAATGAATGTTAAAGGGGCAAACGAATTTGAATGCATTGTGGAAGTTGGAATTGGTCTGTGATGAACTGTGATGAGTATGACTAAGGTTTTTTAAGTAGGACGAGCTTAGGACTGCATTCTAGAACTAGTAACCAGGACATTTATATTACTTGTGTTAGCAGCATGTTTTGGTTCTGAGTTCCCACTTTCAAACCTTTCACCCAGACTTCTGAATTACTTGCTTGAGGGCAAGCAAGGTTGGGAGAGTTGATGTCTCTACATTTTAGTGATTTTTATAAGTCATTAAGAATCATTTTAGGGTCTTTTATTTGTGCATATGTTGCATATATATGCTTCATTAGTAAGTTTGCAATTTTTAGGAAGTTTTGCATTGACATTTGCATATACATGCATTTTGAAGATTTTTCAGGACTTTTAGGAGCTTTCAGGACGATTTGTGAAAATTCAGAAGAGGAAAGGAAAATGCATGGAACGGAACCAGCTCAAGCATAAAACAAACCAAGACGAAGCTAGCTCGACCTTTGGCTCAACCACACAACTTTACGGCTCGATAACATCAAGCCAAGTGATCGAGCCGCCTAGCTCTTCGCCTCGACCACGCATATGTTAGCCTCAATCATTCACTTCGCCGGTCCTGAACAAGCATATGTTGGATCGATCTCCTCCGTCTCTAGGATCGACCTTCGCCTCGAGCAACCACCAACGTTGCCTCGATCCCATCCTTGGTCCCACCTAAAGCCCGGATGAATCTCCTTCAACTCCGCCTCGATCACCAAGTCTTCTTTTCTGCCTCGACCAAGACTTCTCGCCTTGACCACAAAACTTTGCCTCGATCAAGCATCAAGAAAATGGCTCGATCTCATGTGCTTCTCAGCTTGAGCCAAACATGCTCCGACCCGACCAACTTGGTTCCATGATGGACCAGACCCCCAAGACCCAATCTAATCATTGCCTTTTGTCTTTTATGCTTTTTAGGGCTTTTCTATGAACACTATAAAAGCCGTAAAATGCCTCCATTTCAGAGAGTTAGTTTTTTTGTTACCATTTTTAGGTTTTTGTGCTCTTGAGGTTAAACACATAATCTTTTTAAGTTTTATGCTAATCTTCTGTTTTCTTTTACTTTCATGCATAGATTAGGGTTGTGTTCTATCTGGTGCATATTGATCTAAGTTTTTAAGCTTTTAATCTTATGTTTTAGCTTTGATCATTTTCCTCTGTTTGTTATTGTTTCATTGTTGTTCTTATTTTATGGGTTTGTGTTCTTGTTATTCTTCATAGTTTGACTTTTGACTATGATGTTTGGTTTTGAAGTTATGATTTCTGTTTTTCCTGCTTTCATTCCCACCATGTGTAGTGAGTAATTCCCTTAGGTTCTTGAGGATGGGGTAGACTAGTGTTGATGTTCTGATTTTACCTAAGTACCTAAGCTTGTTTGCATTTAGATCCATTCTGTTTTATTGCTCTTCATGTTGATTTCTTTCACATCAATTCAAATCTAATTCTGGGCATTTCAGCACTCAAAAGGTGTTCAATGAAATACATGAACATGCTGATTTCAGAGATTTGCACATCCTAGCCTAAGAGATTAGATGTTTAGGGTGCTTATTGGCTTTAGTAGATTGGTTCTTCATGCCTACTAGGTAGTGTACCATTAACGAGAGTTAGCCTGGTGATTGCTTAGGATGATTCCATTTATCAAGAGAATTGATATGGTTGCATATGAATCTGCTATCTAGGGGTAGCTCATTGTTTGAGGTATGTTAGGTGCTTAGGTAATTCAGGATGGATCTCTAGTCAATTACCCTTGTCCTCAGGAACTGTTTCCATTCTGATTGCATCTTTACCCTTTTTGCTTTTCCTCTGGTTTTACTTATTTTGCCTTTTACCTATTTACTTACTTATGCATGTTTGCTTATGTTTATGCTTTTAGTTATATGCATTTTCTATTCACTTAGGACTTATTAAATGCCCCATTTTCATTGTTAGCTTGACTTGAAATAGCCATTGCAATCTTTTCTGTTAGCATCACACCCAATTGGATTGACACCCCATCTATACTACAACGCATGTGTATGATGGGGAATCGATCTCTGAAAATCTAACTATCAATTTATGCTTTACATTCTCTGCATCTAATATTTCTCTCGGAAACAAAGAATCATGAAGACTTTGTTCTCCGAAAATGGTGTTTCTCAGAATTATATAAACATGTAGATGTACCTTCACATAGTCATGGTGGAGTCGGTTTCATTCTCTTTCGGAAAGAAGATCTTGATGTCACGATTAATATGATGAATGATAATGTGATTGATACCTGCATCTTTTATGAAAATCCTTCATTTTGCACTTCATTTATATATGGAAACACTGAAAAAAAGAAAAGAAAGCTCGTATGGGATCATCTCTCCCTAACATCCTTGACCAGATCGACCCCTTGGATTCTCACTAGAGACTTCAATGATATACTCAAAAATGATGAGAAGAGGGGAGGACCAGCACGTGATGAAAGCACTTTTATATACTTCATATCATTTGTCTCGGCTTGTGAGCTTTATGATATTTTCACCTAGGGAACCCTCTATCTTGGCGAGGAAATTGTTACAAGCAATTAATAAGATGTTGTTTGGATAGATCTTTACCAAACATCCTCTGGTTTGAATATCTCTAGTTTGAAGGCTCGGACCACAAGCCATTGATTATGCATATAGACTTCTCGCAGAAAAGGAGCAAAGGCACTTTCATATTTGATCAAATATTAAGGGATAATATTGAAGTCTAGGCCTTAATAGTAGATGAATGGAAAAAAAAGAAGGTCAGCCCCTGTTGAGCGAAGATTAGCCTCCATTAGAGGTGCCATCTCTCGAAAAAATAGAAGAATGAAAATAACAGAAAGAGAATTTTAGAAGGAAGGAAACATCTAGAAAAGGCTTTAACAATGTCATGTGTTGACTCTACTACTATCGCTTTAATTAGAGAAGAACTCAATAACGCATATGAAGCAGAAGAAGAGTTCTAGTGTCGACAGAGTAAAGTATTGTGGCTAACATTATGAAACAAAAATTCTAGATATTTTCATGCTATAACTCGAAGATGCAAAGCCTTAAATAGCATTTTTGTGATTGAAGATTAAAATGGAACAGCTTTGTTCAAGGATGACCAAATTCTCAGGGTTTTATCTGATTAATTCAAGAAAATATTCATGACATAACATCCCTCCTATGATGATCTTGTCAAGATGACTTAAGACTATTAATTTTAGAGGAGGTTAACGAACGATTAATAACCATTACAACAGAGTAGGAAATCAAGGATGCAGCTTTTTCGATTCACCCGGACAAGGCTCCAGGCTCTGATTGCTTCTCGGGCAGCTTCTATCAATCCAACTGGGATTTTATTGAAAAGCCGTGCCATTTACCAAAAAGAATTAATGAAATGCACATTCGCCTTATCTCAAAGATTCATTCTCAAAGAAAAGTGTCTGATTATAGACCAATTGCGCTATGCAGTGTCTACTACAAGATCATCTCTAAGCTTTTCATGAGAAGACTTCAACCGATCTTTTCATCACTCATCTTTGAGAAACAATCGGCTTTTGTGCCGGGAAGAGCTATCTATGATAATATCCTAATAACACATGAGGTCTTACACAGTTTGAAGACATCAAAACCAGAAAAACACTATGCTATGGCGGTAAAATTCAACATGTCTAAGGCCTATGATAGGTTAGAGTAAAGTTTCATAGAAACGGTCCTCAAACAAATAGGATTCCATGATACTTGGATTAAGTGGGTTATGCAATATGTCAAAACGGTCTCCTACTCATTGCTTCTAAATGATTCCATTAAAGGAAGCGTAAATCCTGAAAGAGGAATAAGACAAGGCGACTCGCTTTCTCCATATATTTTAATTTTGTATAGTGAAGTGTTATCGAGTTTGAGAAAAAAAAGCGGAGGAATCTAAACAACTCGAAGGGAATAAAGTGGCTCAAGGTTCTCCTAGAGTCAATCATATCCTATTTGCCGATGATACCATGTTTTTTTTGCAAAACAAATCCAAAAAGTGTCCAAGCACTTGATGACTCTAAATTTTCATGGATTTTACTTATCAATTAGCATCAATTATGAGGTCTAAAAGCGTGCGTACATCACATTTATGGTCGATTTCACTAAGTTTAGGATTTTCAGGACTTTTGCATAAGAATTTGCATTTGCACGCATTTTGGAGGTTTTCAGGACTTTCAGGGGTTTTTGGGAAGGATTTGAGAAATTTCATAAAAGCAGCACTAAACGTTCAATTGAGCAGCACTCAACACTCAACATGGAATGGACTGAAGTTACCTCAGAGCACTTGCAGGATCGATCCCAACACTATGCAGGATCAATCTCAAGCACTTCGGCGACAAAACATGATCGATCCAATTTAGCACCTTCGGGATCGATCCCAACACTATTCAGATCGATCCTGCAACCACTCCAGATCGATCCCGCGAGCATTTCAGATCAATCCCCCTTCACTCTTTCAACGTTTCTGGTGAAGTCTCAAACAAAGCTAAGGAAGTGCACGAAGATGAAGCAGTACTAAGAAAACAATCTACGAGATCGTTCTCACCTATGTTGGGATCGATCTCAGGCACTCAATGCCGGGATTGATCCCAACCTCACACGCAGTTTGGATGCAACTCAACTGGATCAATTCCAAGCAAGCATCCTTTAGTCTGGATCGATTGTGCACTCACCCACTCGCAGGCAAACATGCTCTGGCCCGACCAACTCGAATCCGGATACCACCTGAAGCAAGGCTCAAGATCCAAGACAATAATTAGCATTTTGTCTTTAGTGCGAATTAGGGATTTTCTCTGAACACTATAAAAAGCCCTAATTTGCCTCCATTTGCAGAAGCTTTAGTTTTTCTTTCCTTTTTAGGTTTTTTCTTAGGTTTTCATTTTTATTTTTGTTCTTGATGTTCTTGGTGAAAAAACCATTTTTCTTTCAAGTCTTTTAGTTAATCCACTGTTTTTACTTTGGATTCTTGCTTAGCTTTAGGTTGTTCTTTAGTTTGTGCATCTTGATTTTCGTTCTAAGTTTTTAATCTCTTTCTTAGCTTACTTTTTCATTGATGTTCTTCATTTGTGGGTTTGTGTTCTTGCTGTTCTTCGTAGATCTGCATGTTTAGGTGTAAGGTTATGTTTTTTGTTTCATCTGCTTCTACTACCATGAGTAGTGAGTAGTCATCCAAGTTTCTGAGGATGGGGGTAGATAAGGGTTGATGTTCTGGGTTTGCTTAGGTACCTAAGTTGTTTGTTTGTTAGATCCCTTCTGGACCTCCTCAGCTTAATGTTGATTGTACTCCTACCCGAGAGGGACAGAGACCCGTCGTTAGTCTCTACAACACCGAGAGATGAGTTATTGGAGGTGACCAGACCGAGGGGGTTCCAAAGATTCGTTTTCCCTTCTATGTGAATAGATGTGTGAAACGAGTTAGCTAGAGTAGTAGAGGTTAATGCCTGCTAGGTAGTCGCCGTCTATGACGACAGTTGAGTCTGTGATTGTTTTGCTTGAGATTGGTTGCCAAGACATTAGAATTGATAGTTAGTAGAACTACTTTCTAGGGGTCAGCTCATTGTTTAAGGTATGTTAGGTACTTAGGTAGCCCATGATGGATTCCCAAGTCAATTACCCTTTGTCCTCGGGAACGACTTTACATTGATTGCACTTTTACCTTTTCTTGCTTTTACTCTGTTTTGCATCCAAAAGTGTTTAAAGAATTTCTCTCTTTTTATGCCTTTTTTACTTTCGTTGCACTTAGGACCTTTTAGCNTTTTAACATTAGCTTGACTTTAAAGCATCCAATACATCCACATTGCTTAGTACGCTCCCATAATGGATTGACAAAAGCCCATCATCTATACTACAAGGATGGGTTGATTGATAACCCAGGGACCCAAAATCCCTATTATCAATTTGGCACCGTTGCCATTTGGGATTTGTTACTACATTCT
>OVBE01005210.1:0-22152 GCA_900406425.1 Iberis pinnata | reverse complement strand
GACACTACAACTTTATCTAGAGTAAGTACAAAAAGATTTCAGGACATTCCCAACAAATTACTCCATAACCAAAAGTGCTAAGGTTATGATGAATATATATAACTTTTTTTTTCAAATTGTGATGGTGTAGTATTGTATCTTTTTTCATACTATTTTATAAACCTTTGAGCATATATATAATTAATCTTACAAGAAGGGAAGATATGTATGATGTATTATTTGTTACATTCTCACCTATATAAAGCAATTTTCGTTGTATATGTTACTACTTTATTGGAAATACTATAAATGTTTTTACAAGCGAATGATTAGGAGTTAAGAGTGTCATAGTTTGAAAGAGGACCGGTTTTGACATCAAACATAGCAAACACGGATTTGCGGTCTAATTTATATTTTTAAAATTTTACCTTAAGAACGGGCCTATTTTTGAAATGTTAATTTAAGAATCGACAATATTTTTTATTTTATATTGCGGCATTTAAAACCTCATAACGGGCTATGGTTTAAAAGAAAGGTAAGTCTGACATAAAAATGTTGCAAATCTCTGGGCAAAATTCAACTATGGTGCAGGTTATAGAGGATTCCACAATGCAGCTACAATAGGGTGGGTATGCCGAGATGCAATAGGTACTTTTAAAGGAGCTGGTCAAGTGCTTGGAAAACATGTAAACACTATCTTAGAGGCCGAGATACAAGCTTTGATCATTACAATGCAACAAGCATGAATCCGAGGCTTTTGGTGGGTTTGTTTTGAAGGTGATAATCAAGTTCTATATCAACTACTCACGGGTAAACAAGTTTCATTTGCCTTAGCAAATTGGTTTCGAGATGTTCTATGGTGGTCAAGAAAGTTTGAAGCTATAAAATTTGAATGGGTTGCGAGGAAATCAAACCGATGTGCTGATTATTTGGCTCAACAACAATTTCGAAGTGATTCTTTATTTACACATTATAGCAGACCTTCTCCTATTCTCCATACGTGGTTATGTAAAGATGATTTACAGTACAATTAATACAATAGTTTGCATAGAAAAGAAAAAGAACTATGTAAAAATGATCAATGATGTGATATTTTAGATGTAGATTATATATTATTATGTGCCCATGATACTTTCTTTACCTAAAATGTAAGATATATTGAAAATAATGGTAAAAATACAATTTGACAATTCCATCACTAAGGATAATTTCTATAAACTATTTAAAAATTTTGAATCTGTTTTTTTCTTTTGAAAAAAATGGTTATAAATTTTGAAACTGTTTTTCTTTAGCATTTTACAAAAAAAAAAACAGATTCAACATTTATAACCAATTTTAAGTCGAATAAAAAAACCATCTATAAGTATTGAATAATGATAAAAAATTTTAAAATATATAAAATATTTAGTTACTGACAACATCAAGCAAAAAATTAAAACCAAATATATTAAACATTGATAAAAAAATATTAAAATAATATAGAATTATATTATCAATTGACACAAGAAAAGAAACCTGATTAAAAAAATTTACAAAAAAAAATAATTTTTAGAAAAAATAATAATATAAATAAATATATACGTTGACAAAATAATAATAATATTTGTTTTTTTTTTCTAAAGATATTCGTTTTAGTTATTGATCCAAACCCTAAAAAAGCTTCGGGTCGGGTAAAAAAAACGCTGGTTCTTTGTTCTTCCTCTCTCTCTCTCTATCTGCGGCGCTTTCTCTCTCTCTCTCAAACTTCGCAGGTAAGCTTTCTTCAATTTTCTTCTTTTGATCGATTTTGCTTTCTCATACCTTCCTCTGAATTCCGTTTCTTGACCTAATTTTTTCTTTTATTCTCAAGGTTTTGTGTCGATCTCAAAGCTCAGCGACCTGAAATGACCTAATTCTCTCCGTTCTTGTCGAGACTTTACTCAGATTCTTCTGAGATTTAATAGTATAGGTCTTTCATCTACTGGTTGCGTCGAATTTCATTGCTCTGACCTAGAAACCCTAATTTCGTGGGGCTTGTGTAGTCGTAAAAGTTTGTATACTCTCAGAATCGTACGAAGGTTCCGTTTGGGAATTAGGGTTTCTCTTTTTTCACGGTGGAGTATTTTTTTTTTCCGGCTGATTTAAGGGGTTTTGTCTGTTTTAAACGGGATAAGTGATTAAAGCATCAATTGAGGTCTAGATAGGCGTGAAATTAGGGTTTTTGAAGTTCATGTATGGCTTCTGAGCCTGTCACAGGAGAAGGAAACGATGGAGCTAGAGAGAAGCAAAACATTAAAGTTTATACGAGGAAAGGGAAAGGTCAAAGAAAACAATCACCATTCTTTGCTGTTGAGGTTAGTGGTGCCAATGAGACACCAGAGAGGAAACTAGAAAATGAGAAAGAAACCGATCATGCGAGTCCTCCTGAGACCGTAGCTCGAGAGTCATTGGATCCTACCTCTGTTGTGAAGAATTCTGTTCAAGGGGCTGCTCTTGAGACCAATTCTCAGGAAGATGTTGCGGCTAATATAGCCAAAAACTCAAATGAAGCACCTTCTGAAAACCTGCCTGGCCATGATTCTGACAAAGTTATTGACAAGCCTCTTGTGGAAGCATTTCCTCAAGCTGAAACTCAAAAGGATGTTAGTTTGGCTGATATGGACAAGAATGTTACAGAACCTCTACTAGCTCCTTCGGGTCAGGATGATGTGAACACTGTAGTAGGCGAGAAATCTGTAGAAGTACCAAATCAAAGCCACAAAACTCAAGATGATGTCAATACAGTGGTTGTTGATGAGAACTCTATCAAGGAACCTCCTAAAAGCCTTGCTCAAGAAGATATTACTTCCGAGATTGTTGACAAGAAGCAGATTGAAGCACCCTCTAAAACTCTGTCCACAGAAGATGCTAATACTGCTATTGTTGACAAGAATCCCATTGAAGTGTCGTCTGAGGAATATGTACATGTGGTTGATGCAGATAATAATCTAACAAAAGAAGCTCATCGGGAAAACCTTGTGGAAAGAGATGCCCAACAGCCAGCAGGGCTTACCTCGGATTCTGCTCCAGGAAGCATGCCAATGGAAGAAGGCATAGATGGGAGGATTAGGATACATGTACCTTCCCAATCAAAGCAACAGAAAGAGGAGATCAGGAAGAAGCTTGAAGATCAGCTCAGCTTGGTCAGAGGTCTGGTACAGAAGATAGAGGATAAAGAGGGTGAGATTAGTGCATATAATGATTCTCGGGTTTTGGTTAACCCTGGTATTAATAATGGAGGAAGGATTCTCTCAGGAGTTGCCTCAGCTGGACTTCCTCGTGAGGTCATCAGAGCACCAAGGCCTTTAAGTCAACTAAGTATATCACTGTTGGATAGTACTCCTGTAGTCAATGAGCATGTGGAGAAAGAGAAACGAACACCTAAGGCAAATCAGTTTTATAGAACTTCAGAGTTTCTACTTGGTGACAAGTTGCCACCTGCAGAGACTAACAAGAAACCAAAGTCAAGTACGAAGAAGCAAGGAGGGGATGTTGGACATGGTTTTGGTGCAGGCTCTAAAGTTTTCAAGAATTGCAGTGCTCTACTCGAAAGGCTAATGAAACATAAGCATGGTTGGGTGTTCAATGCTCCTGTAGATGTGAAAGGTTTAGGTTTGCATGATTACTTCACCATCATCTCGCAACCTATGGATTTGGGAACTGTCAAGTCTAGGTTAACAAAGAATTTGTACAAGTCGCCAAGAGAATTTGCAGAGGATGTTAGACTTACTTTCCACAATGCCATGACTTACAACCCACAAGGACAAGATGTCCATGTCATGGCAGAACAGCTATTACAGATCTTTGAAGAGAGATGGGCTGTTATAGAGTCAGATTATAATCGTGAATTGAGATTTGTTACCGCTTATGAAATGAATCTTCCAGCTACTACAATGAGGTCTAGACTAGGTCCTACAATGCCACCACCACCTATTAATGTAAGGAATATGATGGATAGAGCAGACTGGAGCCGCCAGCCAAAACCGTCTACAACACCTGGTAGAACACCGACCAGTGCAAGACAACCTGCTCTGAAGAAGCCAAAAGCAAACGAACCAAACAAAAGAGATATGACGTATGAGGAGAAGCAGAAGCTTAGTGGTCACTTGCAGAATTTGCCTCCGGATAAACTAGATGCAATAGTACAAATTGTTAACAAGAGGAATACTGCTGTGAAGCTAAAGGATGAAGAAATTGAAGTCGATATCGATAGTGTTGATCCAGAGACTCTGTGGGAGTTGGATAGATTTGTAACTAACTACAAAAAGAGCTTGAGTAAGAAAAAGAGAAAAGCTGAGCTAGCTCTACAAGCTAGAGCAGAAGCCGAGAGGAATAACCAACAACAGATGGTACTTTTACCTCTGTAAAATTTCTTTTAATTGCTCGAAATTTGTATGCTCATTTTTATATATTGTTCTTCTTGCTTTGCAGGCTCCAGCACCAGTGGCTCATGAGTTTTCTAGAGAAGGTGGCACCACAGGTAATTTTTCAGGGACCTTTTGAGAATATTTGCCTCTGGTTTGGTGTGAAGCTACTTGAACTATTTAATAATTTATTGATAACTTATTTAACCAGCTAAAAAGACACTTCCTGCACAAGTACCTTCTCAAGTAGAGAAGCAAAATAATGAGACAAGCAGATCAAGTAGTTCAAGCAGCTCTTCTAGTGGTTCCAGCTCTTCTAGTGGTACATGTCTCTCTTTTAGTTATATTGGCTTTTATGATTCTCTAATAGTTAGTAAACCCTTTTGTGTTGGTTCTTGCAGATTCGGATAGCGATAGCTCTTCTTCATCTGGATCAGATCAAACCTAGATAATACTGCAATAAAAAGGTCATCCAAAGATTCATCTCTTATCATAACCTGTTATAAAGTTTCTGTTTTGTATGTGATTCACATCATCTGGTGGATATATTAGTATATTTTGTTGGTTCCTTATGAATGTGTGGCCTTGTTTCTAGAATATATAACCAAAGTGTGATGCTTTATGGTGAAACAGGGCATTGAACAGTGGAAGGATTTGGGAGGCAGAAGTATTAGAGTGGTTTGGATGGTTTTATGGAAAGGAAAGATTGTATCATATTATTAAATACCACTGATAGAGTAAAAAAAAAAAAAAAGATATACATATTCTTAATTTTTTTGCTTTTGTTATTTGGTAGGTTTATGTGTTTGTCTACTTTAGATGTAACTTAGGATTGGTTCTGGTAACTCTGTATATCTTTTGCCTTTTGTCTCTTGTTTTTTTTTTTTTTTCATAATGATCGGTTTAGTTGGTTGATTGTTTCATGTTTTTAGACTTTAGCAAAAAAAAAATGATCATCAATAGATTTTGGTGAAGTCTTGAAAAGTTGTATTGTGAGCTATTGTGAGTTTGTGACCACTTTTTTTAGCTTATCTTTTGCTTACGAAGGCCTAATTGCAAAGTTTTGAAATCCGGATCCGCGGTAAAAACGGTGATTCAGCAAATAATCCGGATTAGTTTTGTTTTGAAATCCGCTTTTTCAGAAACCGAGAAAATTAAGTTAAAACTATGGTTAAACTATGATACATACTAAGAATAAGAGTCGGGTTAATATACTGATTAGTAAAAAATAATTTGTGCAACTCTAATTAATAAAAATAATATTTTATTTGTATATAAATTATAATTTGTATTAATAGGATTGACTATAATTTGTGATTTTAGACATTGATGAATCTTTCATAATGCAATTCAAGAAGACAATATTATAAAAAAATTTAGTTAATGTGATGTGTGTATGTTTTGTTGGCATTAGTTATTTAATATTTTAGATTTTGAATTTTTATTGTTAAACTTTTTTTATATTATGTTTTTTTATCATTTAATTTAAAATTTATATAAAAATTGTTAGAAATTATAAGAATTTTTGTTTAACTTTTGTAAAAATATTTTTATAAGATAAATATCTAAACATATATAAAAATAATAAAAAATATTAAACTAATTACCTCTACAATTACTTTTGTCAAAAAAAAATCATATTAAAATCGGACTTCAAAATCAAATGAAAGAATTAACCGAACAAAAGTAAATATAAAAATTTAGTATTTAAATAATCGAAATCAGTTCAAATCAAATGTTTAAAATACTAAAAAAAATCTTAAATGATTTCTACATCCAAATTATCCCATATATGAAGTATCAAACCGGAACCGATCCCAATTCCAATTTAATTGAAAGTCTTATCTTTTGATTAAACTTTCAGTATAATTTTAACTTTAAGATGAAGTGAGTGTGAGAATTGTGAAAGCTTAGAACAAAAATGGTGAGAATGTTGATGAATCTTCGTCCATTTCAAACCAATTCTCTCTATCCTCGTTATTCAACCACCTCTTCTTCTTCTACGACTCAACACAAGCTTTGGTTTGGTCTTGAGAATTGGAGAAAGAGTCCTATTAATGATCTTCGTCTTTGGGGACCTAAAGGTCCTTCTTCTGATGATGATTCTCTCTCAACAAGCTTCTATGGTTTGGTCTCAGCGTCTTCTTCTCTCGCTGATCTTGGAGCTTTAGTACTTTCAACTTCTGATCCTCTCTCAAAATCTCATATCTCTCATTTAGCTTTCTCTCGTTGGCGTTGTGAAGATCTTCCTGTTGGTTCTATCTCTCATCTTCCTTCTTCTCCTGCTCGTCCTCCTAAACCCCTCCTCGTATGTCTCCTTCTCTCTCTCTCTTAGTGTAAAAGATTTGATCTTGTTAGAGAACCAATAGGTTTTTTAGTCTTGATTTTGATAAAGTTACAACCTTTAGTGAGAATTGCTCTCTCTCTCTATCTCTCAAAGACTCAAAGTGTAAAAGATTTGATCTTGTTACAGAACCAATAGGTTAGTTAGTGTGGATTTGATAAAGTTAAGACCTTAGAACTACTCTCTCTCTCTAAGTGTAAAAGAATTGATCTTGTTACAGAACCAGTAGGTTTGATAGTTAGTCTAGATTTGATAAAGTTACAACCTTTAGTGAGAATTGCTCTATCTCTCTCTCTCTCTAAGTGTAAAAGATTTGATATTGTTACAGAACCAATAGGTTAGTTAGTTAGTTTAGATTTGATAAAGTTACAACCTTTAGTGAGAATTGCTCTCTCTCTCTCTCTCTAAGTGTAAAAGATTTGATATTGTTACAGAACCAATAGGTTAGTTAGTTAGTCTAGATTTGATAAAGTTACAACCTTTAGTTAGAATTGCTCTATCTCTCTCTCTCTAAGTGTAAAAGATTTGATCTTGTTACAGAACCAACAGGTTTGTTAGTTAGTCTAGATTTGATAAAGTTACAACCTTTACTGAGCATTGCTCTCTCTCTCTCTCTAAGTGTAAAAGATTTGATCTTGTTACAAAACCAATAGGTTAGTTAGTTAGTCTAGATTTGATAAAGTTAAGACCTTTAGTGAGAATTGCTCTCTCTCTCTCTAAATGTAAAAGAATTGATCTTGTTACAGAACCAATAGGTTTGTTAGTTAGTCAGAGAGAGAGAGAGAGAGAGATATAGAGCAAGTGTAAAAGATTTGATCTTGTTACAGAACTAATAGGTTAGTTAGTCTAAGATTTGATAAAGTTACAACCTTTAGTGAGAATTTTGTTCTTGTGTTGCAGGTTCCAACCAATGAAGTTCCAAATCCAAAAGACTCAAAGCTTCCATTAAATGCACATATGCTTCATAACCTAGCTCATGTTGAGCTAAATGCAATTGATTTAGCTTGGGATACTGTTACTAGATTCTCACCTTACTTTGAAGTTCTTGGTCGTAACTTCTTTGATGACTTTGCTCATGTTGCTGATGATGAAAGTCGCCATTTTTTATGGTGTTCACAAAGACTTGCAGAACTTGGTTTCAAGTCAGTTTGATTATTGATTCCAATTCATTTTGATTGATTTTGTTTCAAGAGACAACCTTTTAAAGATCATATTGTTGTCTTCTTCTTCTTGTTGTTTTTGAAGGTATGGAGATATACCAGCTAATAATTTATTGATGAGAGAATGTGAGAAAACATCTAACAATGTCGCTGCTCGTTTGGCTGTCATCCCTCTTGTTCAGGTACTCACACACTCATATTTTGGCTTTCAAGGAACTTCCTTTTGATTCTTTTGTATTTTGGGTTTGCGGTTTGGATTATTCAGGTTCAAAATCTAACTGAAACCCGTATTACTCAAATAACCCAAACCGAAAATCCAATATATTTAACCAAAAATCTAAATTGCTCGATCGAAACTACCTATATATATACATACACACACATTCAGTTTCCCGATTATCCGCTTAGGATACAGTTAAGGTTTTGGTTTGGGTCTGGTTCGGTTCGGTTATTCAAACTAATAAGTCTTAGAAACCGTTTATTTGGTAGTACAGTTCAGTTTCAAAGTTACAATTTTTTCAGTTAGGTTCCAGTTCGGATATCGGTTTTCAAGTAAAATGCTGAGCTCTATGCAAAGAAATTATTGGATCATTAGAATGTTTTGAAGCTCATATCAGTGTGTTAAATTTCTCTTTCCAAGTTCTTATATTTTAGCTTTACTAGAGATACCAATTTTGTTTTAGTTGAAGAACAACATAACCTATATTCATACCAAATTTTAGCTTTACAGGAAGCTAGAGGACTTGATGCTGGACCAAGATTAGTCAAAAAGCTAGTTGGATTTGGAGATCTTAGGACTTCAAAACTTGTGGCTAAGATAGCTGAAGAGGAAGTTGCACATGTAGCTGTTGGAGTAGACTGGTTTGTCTCGGTTTGTCGAAAAATGAACCGTGCTCCTTGCCCTACATTTAAAGGCAACTCAGTGTTTTACTTTCTCATCATCTAAACTTCAGAAGTATCTTTTTTAACCACATGTGCTTTTGTACAGATCTGATTAAGGAGTATGGTGCTGAGTTAAGAGGCCCTTTTAACCACTCAGCTCGGGAAGTAGCTGGCATTCCGCGAGACTGGTATGATCCATCATGTGGCACAGAAGTGGATGAAGAAGGCAACAAACAAGATGACAATAAGCAACTTTCTGAGGTATGTTTCTTCTTTGTTCATGTCTTTATAGCTAGGCCTGGGCATATTTCCCGAAACCTGACCCGAAAAATGCTCGAACCGAGCCCGACCCAAAAATCTCAATCACCCAAATGTGTCTTAGGCTTATGTTTTTTGGTTATCCGACCCACACCCGACCCGATACCCAATTGGATACCCGGAAAACCGAATTGATGCATTATACAAAAAATGCACTTCTCAACTTCAACTTGTATGCGAATTTTAGGAAAATTTTTGTGCAGTTTTGTTTTTTAGAAATGATTGTGTTATTTGGAATTGGTAATGGTTTATGATGGCGTGAAGCCAAAAACCATATTAACATTTTAAATAATTTTGGGTATTTTTATAGATTTAGTCTTTTAATCAATTTCAAGTACATAAAGGTTTCGTTATCTGAACCTATTGGGATCCAATTTTTTTTGGGTATAAACCGATTTTCATTGTGTTGACCCAACCAGACCCGAAAATTTCCGGATCTTATGTGTAATAAACTCCTATACTTAAAAAACCTGAACCCGACCCGAATGCCCACCCATAGCTATGATTCTGGAGGAAAAGGCAAATTCTTGTTCAAGATTTGATCTTAATAAGTCTTAATGTATGCTTTTTTAATATTGTTGCAACAGGTTTATGATAGGCTCACTCATATAATCTCAATGGAGAGTGAGAATTCAAGTCTTGAAAGGCAAACCAAATGAATTAATACAGTCAAAGTCTCTTGAAGTTATAACTTCTTGTTATGTTCTATAAATTTCAATTTTGTTCTTTGTCCAAATACACAAATAGCTTATTAGCCACTATCTACTTACTTATCATCTTCATCTTGATCTTGGTCATGGTCATCATCATCAACATCATCATCATCATCATCAAGATCATGATCTCTCCTATGAACATTCAACTTCCAAGTTCCATCATCCAATTGAATCATCCCTTTATTAGCTAAACATCTCCAAACACTTGGGATTAAGTACTCATCTTTCAAAGCATCTAATCCTTTATTAACCAAAGAAATATCACGACCAATCTCCAGCTTGAACACCCCGGTTTGATCTTGCATCCCTGCCAGACCATGTAGATATATTTCCAAGTTATGATAGTTCCTAAAGTTTAGAGACCTTTTCAAGTATGTTGAGTTCAATGTATTGATCTCTAACATAACTCCAATATCTGCATATAGTAAGAGTGGATAATGTGGTGCTACATCTGGAACATTTACTATTCTTAAGATGTTTAGTGATTGAATTGATTCGACCATCTTTCTGAAGACTTTATCGCCAATTCGAGGACTTCCAAAAGAGAATACTGTTACAGGAACTTGCTTTGCTTCAAGACTTGAATCGATTTTGGTTTTTTTGCTATAGAGAAAATCTGCAGCTGATAGATTTGACATTACTGCTCCTAAGCTATGGCCTGTGAATGTGATGCTTACTTCTTCATTCTTATAAAGTTCTAGCAACCTCTTGAGCTCTCCTTGTACCTGACATTAAAACCAAGACACCATGCCATTAGATGAAACACAGTTCGGTCACTTGCAAGCGTGCAAGCGATTAGCAACAACAACTAGCGATATGTAATGGTGTTCGTTTTGCAGCGATTAGTCACTATGTTGTTCGTTTGATTATCGTAAAATCTAGTTTATCTAATGACTGCGAAACAAAACATTTGTTAGCTGGTCGCTAGTCGCAATGACTGTCAAATATTTTATAGCTGTAGCTAGAGATTGCCAAACCTGTGTTTGTGCGCTAGTTTTGTCATAAGGAGATTGAGAATCAGAAGAAGTGTAGATATCAAGCCAGCCACTTCCAATGCGAGGCCCAACTTTAGAGTCAGTTGTTGGGAAAACTGAGATAGCTGATTCAAGTGGAAAATCAAAATCATTAGCCCATTCATATGGCTGAAGAGTTCCTCTCCATGCCACAACAATGTCTCTTCTTCCTAATACAGCCTTTGCTTTATCTGTAGCTACCGCAACATAACCTATCCAATTAGTCTGCACACGAGATGCTTCTTTTGACAATGACTTGACGATAAAACAGATTGGTAACTTTATTGACGCTGTTGCGTATATGTACTTAGTCACATTGTACCTAAACAAAATCAAAATCATAGGTATTGCATTCACAAAAGATTGAAAGATTTTGTTTTTTTTGTTACCTGAAAGGGTTAGCTTTAAGATAGCCGGTTCGAGCGAAGATTTGCTTCTTGGAGTAATAACAATCACCGGCATATCTAGAGTTCCGGTCCAAGTTAAAGGAGTCGTAACAAACCTGAGCCATCTCGCCATAATGAATGATGTAACGACGAAGATCAGGGTCAAGTGGATCAAGCAAGCCTTCCCATTTGTTTAAACCACTTAGCTCCTTCCATCTCTTTGCTATATCTTCCAACATCTTTGCCTTAGGATTGTTTCACAAACATTTACCTTCTTGTTCTTGCTTATTGGATAGTGACATTGCTCCTTGTTTAAAGGAATGGTTCTTTATGCATGACCCCTTCACATAAATAGTGCTGATATAAGTTTCTGTTAAGTGTACGTATGTTACAATTTGTAGGATTAGCATCAATTTAACTAAAAATTAAAATTAATTGTAAAGCAGTTACCTCTTGTCTGTCCAATTTTAACCGGTTTATCTAAACCGAAAACATCTGGTTGGGGTGTACTTGACCGGGGAGCTTCTTTGTATTCTTGTTCTCTGCTCACATACCTAAGTTATACCGCAGCTACAAGCAACAAACGGCAGAGAGCCCAAGTCTCTCTTTCGGATCCCGGTCTACAACACCAGCTGTCGAGTCGCCGACGACTTAGCAGCAGTGCGGAATTGAGTTAAATAATGAAATATTGGTTCTAAGCCATCTTTGGCGCTGAATAAACAATTTGAATTCCATTTAAAGCGAGACAGAATGGGCGGGCACGAGCGGTCTCGTGTCCAAGTCAATTGGTCCCAGCCAGTAGGCGGGCGGTCTTGATATCTATCTCGATATTCCATTCACTCGCAGGCTCTAGTGGGGGCAACGGTCATTTGTAATGTCAGAGCCGGTTGTTCAATCTATTAATAAGCCTTCCGAAAGAATCAACCTTTCTAATTAGCTAAAAGAAACAAACTTCTAAGAATAACTCTTAAAACCTACGTATCTGCATATTGTTAGAGATGAGATAGAAGGAAACTTGTCCCACTAGAACTTCAACAAAAACGCAACATCTGTGAGCACAAAAGCAGCTAGAGAATTCAAAAAGCTTATATACCAGAAACCAAACTCTTAACTTAAGACAAATAAAAATGCAGAATGTACTTAAAAATTCTAACCTGACACTCATCATCTTGCTTTGCTTTCTCTTGATAGCTTCAAAGCTATGTTCTGTAAATTCCTCTCTGTACGATCCACACAATACCATGAAGACGCGATTCAAGAAATGGCTTCAAAGGCACGGCAAATTATATGGAGGTAGAGATGAGTTTTTGCTAAGGTTTGGAATATACCAGACTAATGTCCAGTTGATTGAATACATCAACTCTCTCGACTTGCCATTTAAGTTATCGGATAACAAATTTGCGGATATGACCAATTCTGAGTTTAAAGCTCGGTATCTTGGGTTGAACACATCATCCTCGAGTTTAACCGAGAACCATAGTCCAGTTTCTGAAGCTACAGGCAATGTGTCAGCCTCTGTGGACTGGAGGAACGAAGGTGCTGTGACTCCTATTAGAAGTCAAGGAAGATGCGGTATGAAATTCATTTCAGTCTAAAGATAAAGACATTGCAAACATTCATAACTTAAATGCTTTGTCTTGTAGGAGGTTGCTGGGCGTTTTCTGCGGTGGCGGCTATTGAAGGCATCAACATGATCAAAACAGGGAATTTAGTATCTCTGTCAGAACAACAACTCATAGATTGTGATGTTGGAACTTACAACAAAGGCTGTAGCGGCGGATTAATGGAAACAGCATATGAATATCTCAAAGACAATGGTGGACTGGTCACCCAAGACGACTACCCATACACAGCAGTAGAAGGTACCTGCGACGAAGAAAAATCCAAAAATAAAGTAGTTACAATACAAGGATACACAAAGGTAGCTCAGGATGAAGCAAGCCTACAAGCCGCTGTTGCTCAACAACCAGTATCAGTTGGAATAGATGCTGGCGGGTTTATCTTTCAGCTTTACTTCTCCGGTGTTTTCACAGGTTACTGCGGAACAAATCTCAACCATGGAGTGACAATTGTTGGATATGGAGAAGAAGAAAATAACAAGTACTGGATCGTCAAGAATTCATGGGGAACTGGCTGGGGTGAAGAAGGCTACATCCGGATGGAGCGCGATATTACTGAAGTGGCCGGTAAATGTGGTATTGCTATGTTGGCAAGCTATCCCCTGCAGTAACTAAACAAGATTTCTTTTCTGATAACAAAAAAGTTAATAACAATCTGCAATAGCGCAGCTGTAATAATTACCATTGTGAAATAAAGTAATAGAGGTCATTGAGATGATGATGCCATCACATTCCTTTAGCACTATATACACAAGATATAGAGATAAACGGATCATTGCTATAAATATGTTTAATCAGACACAAAATATTCCCAAGTTTGGGCTATGAATCTCATTCCAGGATCGTAATTTGAGCTATTCTTACAAAATATTGGCATCAATTGGATGCCTACAGGAAATACCTAAGACCTCAATTCCGAAAGCCTTTGTCTAACCGTACAAGCGAGATTCCATTCACCAATACTAATTAGACACTCTACTACTTTTTGCCTAACCTTGATATATGGTATGAACCCTTTATCAGTCATCTTCATCACCATCTTCCCTGCCAAAATGTATTCCCTAACCTCTAAGCAACCCTCGACTACTACCTCATAACTCTCAAATTCCAAAGGATAATCTCTACTTTCCACAAATTCAATCATCTCAATGGCTTTCCGAATTTCCCTGTTAGCTCTCAAAGCTGCTGCTACTTTTGTCAGCATCCCTTGACGTGGAGATATTCCTGCTTTGCTCACCATCTCTTTGACAATCTTAACCACATCGCTAGTCTTTCGAGCTAAGCACATTGAATTAATCACTGCTCCATAACTTTCCAAATCAGGAATACAACCGGCTGCACTCATTTCCTCCACAACTTTAACCGCCTCATCCAACTTATCAACAGCACATAGAGAGGAAACTAAATAGTTGCAGGTTCCAGTATCAGGACTATATCCAATCAATTTCATCTCATTAAGAATATCTGCAACAGATTGGGATCCTTGTCGTCGTTCAAGCCAAGCATTAGACAAAAGGAGGTGAGTCTGAGGATTAGGAAGACAACCCGAACGAAGAGTGCGTTGGAGGATTGCGAAAGACAACGGAAGCGGATCAGAACTCTGAAGGCAGTAAGTAAGAAGGCTGGAGTAAACAATCTTAGGCAGCGAACGAGGTCTTACGGGTACAAAACTTTGGAGGATTTCGTCAATGATTCGGATTCTATGATGATGTTGGAAAGCAGAAAGAAAAGAGAATAGCTTTGAGTTCTGATAAGGCTCCTTGAGTGAGACAACAAGATCAGGGATTCGAAGATACTCTTTTGTTTCAACAGCACCTTTTATAGCCTTTTCAACTGCTTCAAAGGAAGAGATTGGCCTGGAGAAAAGAATGCACCTAGAATACGCAAAAGGTTTTCGCAGATGTGTCAAGCTAATTGCCATTTTCGATTCCAGAGATCTAATTGACTATAAAAACTCAAAATTTCGTAAACACAACAGCTGAAAAAAGCTTCCTTTGCAGTAAACCTGGAAAGTAAACAGAAAGTAGAATCAATCCACTAATCAAATCAAAGCTCTCGATGGTTTTGATCAAAAGACTAATGTTCAATTAATCCCTTAAAAACAATCTTTTATTCTCAACTCAGGAGCTTGGGAAAATCATACAAAAGCTGAAATTTCAAACAGAAAGTCATACCTGAATGCTTGATAACCAACACCGAGCTAATTCCAGGAAGAAATATCATGTAACTGGAGTAAAAATTGATAAAAAACGAGATTTTTCCTTCACATAGGAATATCATCGAACAACTGGTCGGCAATACATGTAGAACTCAGATTAATGCACCGATGACTTAAGGTACATACAAACAAAACTGAGTAACAAATAACGGAAGATTATAGTCTAAGCTTCGATTGAATACGTTGGCCCTGAAGAGATTCTTCGAAGAAAGGTGGGAAAAGGAAAGATTCAGAGTACGACTTGCATTTCGATTATCATTCTTCTTTTCTTATAAACCTAACCGGAGATATTCAACCGGTTAACGTTTAACCGGAAACTAGTCGGTTCAAACCACTAATTATTATTTTTTTTTTCAACCACTAATTTTCATGTTTTAGTGTTCAATTCCAAATAATTATATTATGTTTTCGATGCTTAGATGCTATTAGAAAATTCGAACATCTCTAAATTATAAAATTAAGTAAATATTAAAATTAAGTATTCGTCAAAAACAAAATAGATTATAAATATTAAAATTTTATTAATAAATATTTGATTCGCTACATTTTACGTTATATATGCACATATAGTATATTTTTGGGGCATCCTCAAATATACCACAAAAAATTATGTTTATTCTAAAAAGACCACACATTTTCAAAAGTTCCAAAAATACAACAAAAACGTTTTTTCCCAAAAATACCACAAAATTAAAATTACTTTAAAACTTCAAATTCAAATCCGAAAACCCCAAAACCAAACCCTACCCCATTCAAAACTAAACCCTAAACTCTACTTAGTGAACCCAAACCCAAAATTTTAAATTCGAAACTCTTAAAATTCACTTTTTATGTTTGTAGTATTTTTGGAACATTTGAGAGTTTGTGGTATTTTTGGAATTTTTGGGAGTGTGTGGTAGTTTTTGAATTTGAACTTCTTTTGATCGTGTTTCAAGGAATTTCTATATATTTTTATAGTACAAACAATAGTATTATACTTTTCTATTATATTAGCTGACTTTTATTAATAAAACTATAATATTTAAATAAAGAAAAGTAAAAGTAAAAATATTGTTTACATGAAATTGTTTGTTATTTTTTAAAATCTAAATCATAAAAAATTTCAAATATATTTAACATTTTGTTTTATAATGGATATTTGGATTTTGATGGATATTGGATATTCAATTTTTTGGATATCTAAAAAATAATGTAGAATAAAATTTTTTGATAATCTAGACAAAACAAAGTGGATCATCATTACTGCAAAACTACATGCTATTTACTCCATGTCTAGCTCTAGTTAGGTATCATATGGGCCAATTCCATAACTAACATGGGTGGCTAGTTGTTAGGTATTATAAAAGTTAATGTTCTAAAGCATGCGGGACCCTATCTAAGCAGTAAATTGAAGCCTAACACCTAATTATATGTCTAGGCAAAATTATGTAAATATACAATTTTTATAAATATATATATATATATATATATATTTGTAATATCTTATTATATAAACCGCAACGCGTTGTTGCGTTTAACGTGAATACGACATGTAAGAAAAATTATAATTAATAAGATCGTGACACGTGTCTTTGTTAATTAAGATCAACATAGTATTTAAACTAATAAAAACTTTCTTATTGTTAGTTTTTTATTTTTTTGAAATAATAGAATAACAAAAAAGAATTGTATTATTATTTTAAATGAAAACTACAGAAAAATATTAATATTATAAAATTAAAATAATAAAAATATACAATGTATAAAAAATATATCGATAATTATTTTTCATGATTTTGATAATCGATAATTATGGATATTTATAATTATAATTTACAAAAATTCTAATAATAACTAAATTTTGACTTTAATGTCCATTCGAATATAATCACTTGGATTATCATATTTAAATTTAAATATTTTACATTTATCCGCATATCAAGCGGAACCTAATCTAGTATAATATAATATCACATAATTTTAATAAATTATTAATTAATAAATGGTGCAAATTCTGTTTTATTGAAAATTTAGTGTTTTTTATGTTAACAGCGTCACTTAAATTTAATAATTTTTTTATTATTAAATTATAATAAAAATTTAAATCAATCAAAACTACTTCGTCTTGACAAAAAATATATATAAATGTCTAAAAGCGTTCAGACAACACTTAGACAATATCCAAACCGATTATATAGCGTCTAAACGCATACTCGCATAATAAAATAGGCGCCTAGCCTATAAACGGCGCATAGATAGGCGCCTAGACATATTTTAGAACATTGATAAAAATAATAAAATAATTTGAAATTCTTGGTTTTCTCATTTTATCCACAATGATGAACGGCTAAAATGGAGAATGAAATGAATGATCTAACGGCTAAAATTAATCTAAACAAAAGTCAAAAGTCAAACCTTATCACTATCAAAATCCATTCGTTCTTTTCGAGGACGACTTTGTTGCGTACCAATTATAGTTAACTTCTTCTTCTTCCTCCTCTAGAGTCTCGATCAAACCTTTTTCCTCTGCAAATTTCGAAATCGGTGATTGATCGCAATCGCGTTTCCTAAACATGTCGGAGAATCGAGCTCTCCAACGAGCTAATGTACTCGCTAATCACATACTCCAATCACCTTCCTCTCCATCAAACTCATCCCTTAAACGTGAGGTATGTTTACAATACTCACCACCTGAGCTTCACGAGAGCTATGGATTTGATGTTAAAGAGATGAGGAAATTGCTTGATGGACATAACGTTGAGGATCGAGATTGGATTTATGGACTTATCCTTCAGAACAATTTGTTTAATCGGAAAGAGAGAGGAGGTAAGATTTTTGTGTCTCCAGATTATAATCAAACGATGGAGCAACAACGTGAGATTACTATGAAACGGATCTGGTACTTGCTTGAGAAAGGAGTTTTCGAAGGGTGGTTAACTGAGGCAGGTCCTGAAGCTGAGCTTAGGAAATTAGCTTTGCTTGAGGTTTGCGGAATTTATGATCACTCCATGTCTATCAAAATCGGTGTTCATTTCTTCTTGTGGTATGTTCCAAATCAAGCAGTTTCTTCTCCTTGATTTCTCATTTTAGTGATTGTTCTTTGTTGGTAGAACTCATTGGTAGATTCCTAATAGGTATATAAACTTGAGTACTGTAGTGATCATATGACATGATTTAGTCTGTTCTTTGGTCGATGAAATATGGTTATAGAAAAGATATCCTAAGATGTTTCTTCAAGGATCAAGATAGCCTCTTAGATCGTTTGCAAACTCATCATTCTTGTAAGTTATTTAGTGTCCTAGAGAGTAATGGAAGTACAATGTTAGCCTCATAGTTTCTAATTTTTTTTTGGTCTCTTACTCTCTTTGATATTCAGGGGTAATGCTGTAAAGTTCTTTGGAACAAAGCGTCACCACGAAAAGTGGTTGAAGAACACTGAGGAATATGTTGTCAAGGGATGTTTTGCAATGACTGAGTTAGGCCACGGAAGTAATGTACGGATTTTTCTCAAACTATATGTCTAAATGATCTTTCAAACCTATATTGATTTCTGTTTACTTCTTTTGGTATAGGTGCGGGGAATTGAAACAGTGACTACTTATGACCCAAAAACTGAGGAGTTTGTGATAAATACTCCTTGTGAATCTGCTCAAAAATATTGGATCGGTGGGGCAGCTAATGTAAGTAGTCTTATTACTTCTTATCCTGAGTTTACCAAAATCCTCTTTCCCATTTTAGTCAAAGTAATGTAGTTTTCCCCCTGATTGTGTATTTCCTTTTGTTGTTCAGCATGCAACCCACACGATTGTGTTTTCACAACTTCATATAAACGGAACGAACCAGGGGGTTCATGCCTTCATTGCCCAAATTAGGGATCAAGATGGCAACATATGTCCAAATATCCGCATTGCTGACTGTGGACACAAAATTGGTCTAAATGGTGTTGACAATGGTCGGATATGGTATTGCACACAACTCCATGCAAATGTACTTATAATAAAGACGTGTACTTCATATACGATTGCACTATGATTATAGGTTTGATAATCTTCGAGTTCCAAGAGAGAATTTATTGAACTCAGTTGCCGATGTTTCGTCTGATGGGAAGTATGTTAGTGCCATTAAAGATCCTGATCAGGTAAATACTGCACCTTGGAACCAAATTTGTGATACTTGTCTAGGTGCATTGGCAATGTTTCCAATTTTATTGCAGAGATTTGGAGCATTCATGGCCCCTTTGACCTCTGGCCGAGTCACAATTGCATCAAGTGCTGTTTATTCTGCAAAGGTACACACTTGAGTAGTTTTATCCTGTACAAATAATTAGTTTGTGGGTTACTACCTTACTGTTTCAGGAATACGTGTCATTGATTAAGGTTTCAACTCTGGCAGATCGGATTAGCGATTGCTTTAAGGTACTCGCTATCAAGAAGAGCCTTCTCTCTTACAGCCAATGGTCCTGAAATCCTCCTTCTTGATTACCCAAGCCATCAAAGGCGTCTGCTACCTCTCCTAGCAAAGACGTAAGAACTATGACCAATATGACTCCCTCATAGTTACATTTAGCAGTTCGGCATTGCATCCAATTCTGCTTAAGCTATATAACATACATAAGGCATGTTGATGGAAGTGAAACTCATTTCAGATCTGATTGTTTCTCATGTATGCTAGATATGCTATGAGCTTTGCTGCAAATGATTTGAAGATGACATACGTGAAGAGGACACCTGAGACCAACAAAGCCATCCATGTTGTTTCAAGTGGGTTGAAAGCTGTTCTTACCTGGAACAATATGCGAACACTTCAAGTTAGAACCAATACATTATACACATTTTACTGTGAGAGAACTCTCTATGAGCCACTGAAGTTATTTTTTTTCTTTCTTTCGAAGGAATGTCGTGAAGCTGTTGGAGGACAAGGGATAAAAACCGAAAATCTAGTAGGTCAGCTGAAAGGTGAATTTGATGTGCAGACTACGTTTGAGGGTGACAATAATGTACTGATGCAGCAGGTAAGCTAAGGAACTGTAACTTCCCTTGCTTTGACAATACAGAGTGACTTATATGTTCTTACATGGGATTTTAGGTGAGCAAGGCACTTTTTGCTGAATATGTATCTTGTAAGAAGAGAAATAAACCATTCAAAGGATTGGGATTGGAGCACATGAACAGTCCACGTCCTGTATTACCAACTCAACTCACATCTTCTACTCTTAGATGCAACCAGTTCCAGGTTATATGTTATCTCATACATAGTTACCCTCTAGTGATTCATTTTGGTAAATCCAAGTTTTTGTTAAATATTTTTTTGTCTCTTCCAGACAAATGTGTTCTGCTTAAGAGAGAGAGATCTTATAGAGAAATTTACTTCTGAAGTTGCACAACTTCAAGGGAAAGGAGAAAGCCGAGAATCCTCTTTCCTCGTTGTAAGCTCTTTCTCTCAAATAAACCTTTGTCCTTCTTCTCCGAAACTTAACTATTAATCACCTTTGTACTGGACCGTTTCTAATTTCTCATCCGCGCTTGCAGAAACATCAACTTGCTGAAGACTTAGGTAAAGCTTTCACAGAGAAAGCAATACTACAAACCATTTTGAATGCTGAGGTCAAACTACCTACTGGCTCAGTTAAGGTAAGTAAATATAATTTAAAGCCTATTTAGTTGAATCATGGTTAGGTCTTCAATGGTTGCTAGGGAGGGTCAACGAATGTATCTTAGGTCTTCAATCATATATTTTAGTTGCAAGAGTAAAATATGTGAGAGTAGAGTGATGATTACTTCTCTAACCACAACAATTCATCGTCTTTTAGTCACATTTGGGAAAAACAGAGTGAATAGACTAAGAGGAACTTAAACTAATCCGATTTGCGACATGTGTAGGATGTGTTGGGTCTTGTAAGATCAATGTACGCTTTAATCTGCATAGAAGAAGATCCATCGTTTCTACGATACGATTATCTCTCAAGAGATAACATTGAAGAAGTGAGGAAAGAAGTTTCTAAGCTATGTAAAGAGCTTAGACCTCATGCACTTGCTCTCGTAGCTTCATTTGGTTTTCCAGATGCATTCTTGGCTCCAATTGCATTCAACTGGGTCGAAGCTAATGCTTGGTCTTAGACTCTTTGAATCTTTAGTACAATAAAGCCACATTTATGGTTGCTGCATGATTTAATAAAATAAGGTACATATTTTATGTACCGTTCAAAAAAAACGGTTTTGATTCTTGGTAATACAAAATTGATACTAGTACAACGATTTGATTATTTATCTATTAATTGTTTCTGTAATGTCAAGTTTAAATCACATTTTTAGTTATTAATAATCACATTTTGATTATTTTTGTGTTTGTTTCGCATTTGCTAGTTATCATCAATATGTAATATTGACAAAAAAAAAGTTATATTATAAAAAAATATATCTAAAATACGTATCTATACTATATGAATAATAAATAATCGTTAACTATAAAAATCACTGTACTGAAAGTCTGAAACAATATGTTTGAACGGTGTAAGCAGTGCTGGGAATTCGGTTCGGTTTTTTCGGTTTTTGGATTTGTGTACTGAACTAAACTGAATAAAATTTCGGTTCGGTTCAGTTTTTGTTTTTGAAGTTCGGTTTATTCGGTTATTTTTGGTTAAGTTTTGGTTATTTTTATGTTATTTTGGTTTTTTTTGTCCTTTCGGTTATTTTCGATTTATTTTGTTTGTTTTTGGTTTTTTCAAGAAAAATAAAATAAAAAATAAACCGATCGGTTATCGGTTCGGTTAAAGAAATTGAATTTTTTTGTATTGGTCGGTTATCGAAACATAATTCGGTTCGGTTCAATTTGAAAAATTTTGGTTCGCTTTAATTCGGAAAATTCGGTTCGATTTATATTCTCCGCGCTAGGCCCTAGGTGTAAGAGCAAGATTATTGGGGTACCCAAAAATAGTATCCAAGCCCAAAATATTAATATAAAAAAGTTTGTGGTACCCAAACTTTTGGGTTTGTATCCTTAGAGCAAGATTATTGGTAGATACCAAATTGAGGTTTTTTAGATTAATTTATTAATTAATTAAAGATTACAGAAAATTTAAGAAACTTCACTTGTTTTAGGGGATTAATGGTAGAATCAAGTGGTGGATCTTTAGAATAAAATAATATTATTTTTGTAA
>OVBE01005209.1:0-22158 GCA_900406425.1 Iberis pinnata | reverse complement strand
AATTCGGTTCGGTTTGGATCGGTTCGGTTCGGTTTATCCATATTGAACACCCCTAGCCAAAACTATTTAGCTTGTAACGCGTAATAAAATAAAATTTTGTATATTGATATGATGAAAAGACAATAAATATACAATTACTTGATTATTTATTTATTTTTTCTCAATAGAAACAATTGAACTCATATTATGTGATGATTAAATTACTTTGTAGAAATTAGTGGAAAATTACTATGTATAAAGAAAATAAAAAGGTATGAAAAGAATATTTTTTTTTATTCTTCCATATATATCAAACATTTACAACCACCCACTTACTCTCACCTAACACATTTTGACAATTGTTTATAAGGAAAAAACAAAAATTATTGTCAAATTGGTGCGAATCAGACCGTTCATTTTTGCTATATATCTGATACAAAACATCACCACTCTCTCTAATTTTTACCATCTTTCAGATCTTTTTCCTCTTGATCCATTTCACGCGAAATCAGGTTTGTTTCTCCGATCATCTTCGTTTTGGTATCCGATTTTCTCAGTCGTTTCTCGATATAGACGATGTCTTAATTCTGTTCAGATGTATCGAAGTGATTTAACTTTTTCGTCTCGTGATCTACGATTCTATTGAATTGTATAATCATATATGTAGTTTAGATCGATACTTGTGTATTCTTGAAATCGATTCTTCGCTCTTTGTATTAGTGTATGCCATGATCGTAAACTTATTTTGAGATCTGTTATAGTCTTTTTCTCTTGTTGATTAAGCCCTGATCTTGTAGTTGCATGTAGAATTTGATCACTGCTTCAATTTTATTGTTTGAGTTCTGATCTCATGGATCTGTAGCTTAAGGAGATGTTTAATTGTATCTTCTTTGTTTTATCTTTCTTAGATTTGAGATTTTTGAAGAGAAGAAAAATGGCGGTTCAACCTACTAGAATAGGTCTAGCTGGATTAGCTGTGATGGGTCAAAACTTAGCTCTTAACATTGCAGAGAAAGGCTTCCCAATCTCTGTTTACAATAGAACAACTTCTAAAGTTGATGAAACTGTAGAACGAGCTAAAAAAGAAGGGAATCTTCCACTTTATGGCTTCCATGACCCTAAGTCTTTTGTCGATTCGATTCAGAAGCCGCGTGTTATAATCATGCTTGTTAAAGCTGGTGCTCCTGTTGACCAAACTATCAAGACACTTTCTGCTTATTTGGAAAAAGGTGATTGTATTGTGGATGGTGGTAATGAATGGTATGAGAACACAGAGAGGAGAGAAAAAGCTGTGGCTGAGAATGGTTTTCTTTACCTTGGAATGGGAGTTTCTGGTGGTGAAGAAGGTGCTCGTAATGGCCCATCTATGATGCCTGGTGGCTCTTATGAAGCTTACAAGTATATCGAAGACATTCTTCTCAAAGTTGCAGCTCAGGTTAGGGATAGTGGTCCATGTGTGACTTACATCGGTAATGGAGGATCTGGAAACTTTGTTAAAATGGTTCACAATGGGATCGAGTATGGTGATATGCAGCTGATTGCAGAAGCTTATGATGTTTTGAAATCTGTTGGTAAATTATCAAATGATGAGCTTCACAGTGTCTTCACTGAATGGAACAAAGGTGAGCTTGAGAGTTTCTTGATAGAGATCACAGCTGATATTTTCGGTATCAAGGATGATAAGGGTGATGGACATTTAGTTGACAAGGTTTTAGACAAAACCGGTATGAAAGGTACCGGAAAATGGACTGTACAGCAAGCTGCTGAGCTCTCTGTTCCTGCACCTACCATTGAATCATCTCTAGATGCTAGGTTCCTCAGTGGGCTAAAAGATGAACGTGTAAAAGCAGCTAAAGTCTTCAAAGAAGGTGGATTTGGAGATATCTTAACCGATCAAAAAGTCGACAAGAAACAACTAATCGATGACGTGAGGAAAGCTCTATACGCATCCAAAATCTGTAGCTATGCGCAAGGTATGAATCTAATCCGTGCTAAAAGCATTGAAAAAGGCTGGGGATTGAAGTTAGGTGAGTTAGCTAGAATCTGGAAAGGAGGTTGTATCATCAGAGCAATCTTCTTAGACAGGATTAAACAAGCTTATGACAGAAACGCTGAACTAGCTAATCTCTTAGTTGATCCTGAGTTTGCGAAAGAGATAATCGAAAGACAATCAGCTTGGAGAAGAGTTGTTTGCTTAGCTATCAACTCAGGTATTAGCACACCTGGTATGTCTGCTAGTCTAGCTTACTTTGATTCTTACAGAAGAGAGAGATTGCCTGCAAATCTTGTCCAAGCTCAAAGAGATTACTTTGGTGCTCATACATATGAAAGAACTGATGTTGAAGGATCTTTCCACACTGAATGGTTCAAGATTGCAAGACAATCCAAATCCAAGATATGATTATGATGATTCTCTCTATGCTATTCTTCTTTATTCAATAAAAAATTTCACACTGAAGTTTGTTTGTTTCATCAATGTGTGAAATATGCTTGTAGAACTGAGTTTTTTTTCTGGTTATGTTTTTCGTTTTCCTTAATTCCGACAAGTACTTCGGTTCTAAATTCAAGTATTTTTGTTATAGTCGGATTCATTTCTTAATGGGCTTTGCTACTTATCAAAAAGCCCATTATTGTGGTCGTTATTTTCGCGGGGAATAAAAAAGATAACGAAACTTTCAAAGATCTTAATTTGGAAGCAGATGATTTCTAAGAGCGTTTAGGGTTTTAAGGTATGATCTTCTTCGAAATTCATGAATGAATCCTTTAATTCAATTGATCTCCCTGTCTTACTATAAGTATGGACAATACTTTTGTATTCTTAGACAAAAGTGGTAAAACAGAGCTTGAGTGCGATTTATAATGCATCTGTTTATTTAAGTGTCTCTCTATGACTCATTTTTTGCAATCTACATCATAATACTTTGAGTTTGTTTGGTACTCAACTGGCAATATCTTTGATTCAAGCCAGATTTTCTAATATGATACTCTGATAATTTGAGAAGTAGCTTAAATTAGCGCAAGATAAGCACTGTTCTAGAAGACAATGTTTCAACTATGTTGAAAGGTTTTGCTTCAAACTTACTTTAGCTATATGTAAAAATCAAAAACTAGAAGTAATTTACAGCATACAATCTAACTCCATCTTTGTTGTAGGTTTCAGAAAGAAGGAACAATACCATATCCGGAATCGGATATTAGTGATGTTGAAAACAGTTGTCCTGCATCAGCTTTGACTTCTATCCTCTTTGCAAAACGACCTTTGATCCGTGGTCTTATCTCTGCATATGCCTTTCTTGAAGCATACCTTATGGTTTTCTCAAATTTCCTTGTCTTCTTCTTCTCTCTGTATCTCAGGACTCTAGCCTCCCTATCCATTGGAGTTAGCTGCTGCACCATCTGGTTAAGAGGAGTAGATAGTTGCTCTGTTATGTAACTTGTTGTTGACTCAGGCACAACACTAATGTCCATTGATGAAACCAATACCTAGTGACATAAACAAAGACACTAAGAGGTCGCATAGTAGTTGTAATGAAACAACGTTCAAGTTAGAGGAAAAAGCTTACGTTACTGTTTTGGTTCTTTAAGGATTCATTGTAGTTGTAGTGAGCTTCTAAGGAGCAGTCATAGTTGAGATCCAATTGAAAGTTGTGGTGGCTTTGTTGCAGGTGACTTATTGATTCTTCAACATCAAGTGGCACAACTCCATCTCCACCAAAGCTCCTCTGGTATTGACTATACTGATCAAGATACTCAACACCAAACAAGAAGCCATTGTTGTGATCACTGTTATTCACTGGATTAAGCAGTAACCATGAAGCTACCTCATCATTATCCTCATCCTCAGTCTCAGTCATTGTTGTTTGAACACAAGTGGTGCACAAGTAGGCTACTGATCTACATGTGTCACACCCTTGTCCCCAAGTACCACTCTCATTGCTCTCTTCTTTCAACATAATAAGAAAGTTTTTAAGGTTTTGATTGTAATTGTAATGAGAAATAGGAGGAAATGCTATTATTATACTTATGGAAGATTGAAAGCCTTGGAGATTGACACGTGGCGTGAAGTTAGTGGTTTAAAAGTAGTTGGATGATCTTGTGGCTAGCTAAAGTTTTCATTTATCCTTCCTTAGCAAAGGAGAAGAAATCTAAACCAAGTATAAACATCTGTAGCTTTCTCTGTGACACACTATGAACAGATGTGGATGTTGTTTTATTTGTAACTTTGAGTTTTTTTTGCAATAATATGTATTAGTTCTCAAGTGTATAACTAAAAAAAAGGTTATATAAAAAAATGATCTAAAAAACAAAAAATAAATAATATGCCTTCCAAAATTTAATGTCTCAGGAATTGACAAGAGATTATGAATGTTTATTAGCCACAAGTTTTATTTGACATTTATATGCAAGTAGAACTACTTTTTTAGCTGTACATTAAATAATTTTTATTTATTTATAAAAGGAGACATTTTTCTTGTGGTATCTTATAATATATTCTAGGCTAGGCAAAAAAATCGGAATCATAGACATTTTAAATTAATTTCGGGTAATTTTTTGTTTTTTCTGATAAATTTGTTTTTTGGTAATTTGTTTTTGTTTTTTTCTGAGTAATTGTTTAGTTTTTAGGGTAATTGCTTAGTATTTTTATTTTTTTGGGTAATTTTAGCCATTTCAAGTATAAAATATATGGAACAGATTATGAACCATATAACATAGAAACCGAACCGACTCGGAACCGATGAAAACCAAACCGAAAATTTCAACAGGTTCTATTGTATATTAAAATCTAAAAACAGAAAAACCTAAACCGAATAATTTCTACTCAGAACTGAACCGAATACCAGAATAATTAGCCCTTGCATATTCATATAAAGTAAAACCCATGGGCTTTAAAAGGCTTAAGGTCCATTACTTCAATATATTATATATCCATGAGCGAGAAAAGCAAAGAGGCACGAATATTAAATTCAAATCTTTTTCATTTTATCCACCAAAATCTTCTTCGAGACGCTTACTCTNCCCCAAAAAAAAAAAAAAAAAAAAAAATTAGTGAACGATGGTTCCACCATTGTTGAAGCTTTCGTTCGTTAAAGGACCAAGAGAAGGAGATTCTTTAGGATACAAACCTGGATCCACAATTCGTATTGGTCGAGTAGTTCGTGGTAACGATATAGCTATCAAAGACGCTGGAATCTCTACTAAACATCTCCGAATCGTTTCAGATTCTGATAACTGGATAATCCATGACCTTGGATCTTCTAATGGAACTTTTATTAACTCAGTAACTCTTGATCCAGATACACCTGTTAATCTTAGCCATGGAGATGTAATCAAGCTTGGTGAAATTACTTCCTTTGTTGTTAACTTTGAGAATAATGTTCAACCGGAAGAGCATAAGCTTCCGCCTAAACCTAGAAGGAATAACCGTCGTCAAATTGTTGTGGATCCGGATTCGAATCCGGATCCGGATCCTATTGAGTCGGTTCAGGAGAAACCAAAGCGCAAAGGTAGACCTCCTAAGCAAAACCAGAATAAAGAAAAGGAAATTGAGGTGGAAAATGAAGAGAAAGTGAATTCTAGAGTTAGTAGATCCAGGAAGAATGTAGCAATTACGACGGAAGAAGAAGCTCCGGTGGAGAAAAAGGAGAACTTTAGAGCTCAGAGAGGTAAGAACACTAAGAATGTTAAGAATTTGGGTTTGGATTTGATCAAATTGGAAATTGAAGAGACTCCAGAAGTAACTGAAGTTGCAGTCAACAGTGAGGAGAATGCTTTAGAGGAGAAGAGAACTTCAAGAGCTACAAGAAGTAACAAGAAAGAAATAGGTGGAGATTCGTTTCTTGAGTTAGAGATGATCTTGAAACAAGCTCGGAATAACCGTGGAAAGAAGAAGAAGATTGAGCAAAAGCCCTCTAAGAACATAAAGGTAGAGCCTTTAAACAATGATGTTGAAGAAGATGAGACATTTAAGAGCAAGGAAGATGGGATTGAGACATCAAATGGTGAATGTAGTGATAAAAAGATTGAGCAAGTATCAAGCAAAAAGCCCTCCAAGAACATAGAAGTAGAGCCTTTAAACGATGATGTTGAAGAAGATGAGACATGTAACAGCAATGAAGCTGGAATTGAGAAATCAAATGGTGAATGTAGTGATAAAAAGATTGAACAAATATCAAGCAAAAAGCCCTCCAAGAACATAGAGGTAGAGCCTTTGAACAATGATGTTGAAGAAGATGAGACATTTAAGAACAAGGAAGCTGGAATTGAGATATCAAATGATGAATGTAGTGATAAAAAGATTGAGCAAGTATCAAGAAAAAAGCCCTCCAAGAACATAGAGGTAGAGCCTTCAAACAATGATGTTGAAGAAGATATGGTGAATGAAGTTCTGAAAAGTTGCAGTAAAACAAAAGAGGAGACATGTAAGAGAAAGGAAGCTGGAATTGAAACATCAAATGGTGAATGTGATAAGAATGTAAAGGTAGATTTCGAGAAAATGGGGTTAGAGGAATGGTTTAATTTCATGGCGGTTAACTTGCGAGAACAGATAGTTGAAGAGACAGATAAGATGTTAGAGACTATGAGAATTAAATCTCAGAGAGTTCATAATTACATTGCAGAACAGAAGCAAGGAAAAAGGGCATTAGAACTTGGTTAGATTCTTTAGGTAAGAGGTTGTTATGTTGGTACGAGGTTTTTAGGTAAGTGAGACTAGCACATGTATCTATAACTCAATTGATGCTAATCTACATTATGATTTTGTTGTTGCTACTACGGGTGGGTAATTAAACCTAACCGAACCGAATTTAGTTTGGTTCGGTTTATTCGGTTATTTTGGTTCAATTCAGCACATTTTTTTTTTTTATTTTAGTTTGGTTTGGTTTGACAATAATTTTTTTTACTAAATTAACCAAATTGAACTGATCTGAATGCTAAAATTAACCGAACGAACCGAAAAAATAAAAAAACCACTATATCACTTGCTTTTCTGCAAAACCCAAAAAATTAATCGAAATTAAGATTTTTGAACCGAAAAACTGAACTTCAAAAACGAAAAACCGAACCGAAAAAACCGAATGTCGAACCAAACTTAACTTTTGTCAATTCGGCCAAAAATAAAAAAAACCCGATTAAACCGAACAAATCAAATGCCTACCCTTAATTGTTACTGTCAATATCTTTGATTTGCAAGAAGTGGTTCTATGCATTCGAAACTATATACTTCAATCATATCAACATGTGAGAATATCTACATATTGAATAAGAAACACACAACAACAACAACAACAAATAAATTGAATACAAAGAAGACTACAACAAACGGTTTTTCTTGATCAAAAAGGGCTAACTTTACCAGCTAACTGCAGCAAGAACTCTGGCACAAGCCGTTTTCTTGGCGGCGCAACCGCATCTTTTTCCAAAGCCTCACTATCATTGGCATGAACCATAGAGACTATATGATCAAATAGCTCATCTTTACCACCTCTCAAAGGATCCTTACCATGCAAAATTGGTCATTACTTTACTAAATAACAACATTGAGCTATATGTAAGTATTTGCTTACCTGAAGAAATAGATCAGTATGAGTTTTATCCTCATACATAATTAGCTCAACCTTCACTTCAACAGCTCGAAGAGCATCTGTAAAAGTTTTGCTACAAAACAACAATTGTCAACCTATTGTGTCTTCATATATATAAAGAGGATGAGATCTAACCTTGCTTCAGGTGGAATAGAATAATCCGCAGATCCATGAAAGAGTATAATATGAGGTAAAAGAGATGCAGCTCTTCTTACACTAAGATCTTTCAATCTTACTTCAGGAGAGTATTTCTTAAAGGACTCTTCTCCTTCCATTATGCTACAAAGTTGATGAACTAATAATGGCTTATATATGAGTGGTTTCAAATTAGAAAAGACATGATTGAACAGACAGTTTACCTTAAGAAAACCGAACGATACAAGCCTCTATTGTGGAAATGTTCAACCAAATTGAAGAGATTGTACCTATTCAAGTTTTTAAATGGTAAGCAGATTCTGAGTTTACATAGTAAATGCCAAGCCTAGTCTAGTAGTTATATTACCCTCCAGATAAACCAAAGTAAGCTTTGATTTGAGAAACACTCCATGAGATGTTCTCGCTTCTCGATTCTTTAATAGCTTGTTCGAAAAGAGCACAAGAAGAGATATGTGCACCAGCTGATTGTCCCATCAAATATATTCTACATCAAACAAGTAGATATAGTTCAATCACTAGATTGTAGATCCTATGAAAGAAACATAAAACCAAGTTTAATGAGAGGTTCAAACCTATTAGGATCACCTCCAAAGGTAGAGATGTTATTGCATACAAATGAGATTCCTTTAGTAACATCTCTTACCATATCACTTATTGTTCCTTGAGGGAAGTTTCTACACCAAAGACAAGATTCATAAACTTGATATAAGATTAAGACTAAGTTGTTTAGTTTGGTTACCTGTAATCTAGACATGCCACAATGATATCTCTTTCAGCTAGTTGTAGTCCTAATAGAGAACCCCAAGCTTTGTACCTTAAAAGATAACGATTAAAGACCCTCAAGATTGCTACAGTAACCATATAAAGGGACTAAACCCATAGAAAGTATAAAACTTAACAAACTTTAATCTTAAGTGAAGAAGAATGTGGTAATTCCATACCCTATAATCCAAGCTCCACCAGTCACAAAAACTACAACTGGTTTCAGACCATCACTTGTTGGTGGTATATACAAATCCAGCCTGCAAAATAACATAACACATCCTTTAGAAGCATGATGTGGAAAGGTATTAGGGCCACACTGTAAACCAAAAAGGACACAATATGAACTAGGGATGGGCTTTCGGGTATTCGGTTCGGTTCCCGGTTCTTCGGTTCCTAAATTCTAATACCCAATGAATACTTTTCAAATATTCGGTTCAGTTCCGGTTCGGTTCTTGTCGGTTCCGGGTCGGTTCGGTTCTATGTTTAAGGAGCCGAAAAATTTTCGATTCTCGGTTTCGGGTATTTCAGACCTGAAATTTTCGGTTCTAAATCGGTTCCGGTTATTTTCAGACCCGAAATACCAAAAAATACCCGAAAATTTTCGGGTTCTAAGTTGGTTCCGGCCTCCGGGTATTTCCAGACCCGAAAACACAAAAATTACCCGAAAAAAACTAAAATACCCGAAAAAATTTTAAGACTGAATTACCCGTAAGTATCCGAATATACAAAGATTACCCGAATAAAAATAAAAAATTACCCTAAAAAAAACTAAAACACCTAAAATATATAATATATATTTCGGGTATTCAATTCTACCCATCGGTTCTCGATTCGGTTCCGGTTCCTACCCGATAACCATGGTTCTTCATCTCAAGAACCATCATGTATTTTTGGGTGGAACCGGAACAAAACTGGAACTGTTTTTTTCGGTTATTCGGTTCCGGTTTTTTTGCCCAAACCACTTCACGCATTTTAATGACTAAGAAAAGACTTATTATAAGATAATATAAAGACAGAACACAAAAAAGACATAGACAAATCTACTTTTACGAAGCTCATAAGTATTTCTTGGTTATTTGAGAGAATAATGTACCTATTTCTTGGTTGATTTCCATAAACTATGCTTCTCTTTACTTGAGATGAGCGAAAATAAAGATATGCAACTACATATATATATGTAAATAAGAACCTTGTTATTGATTAAACACCTTCTTAACAATAAAAAAACATATTTTAGTTGATAAATGAAGCAAAGAAGAAAGATTGATAACCTTGAAGAAAACCAGGCATAAGAAGCATTGCATAACAAGCAAGAGCAAGTAACCTTGTAATCCATCGATAACCTACCCTGAATCAATACATACCTTAATTATTAAAATAAAAAAATACAATATTTTTTCATATTTTGCTTAATTACAATCATATATACCCGAGATAACCAAGAAGGTTGAAGCTAAGTCTAGTTATCAAATATGTTTCTGCAGCTGCATGTCCTATATCTCGTCCAAACGATTGTTGCCGGCAAATTTTAGGCGAAGACTTCCCGGAGACTACTCTCCGACGAAAGTTGTCTAATGAAGAAAACCTCATTTCGTCAGAATCTTTGAGCTCCGAAGAAGACGTTGAAGATTTTAGCGGAGAAGATTGCATCTTCACCGTGAATATAGTTGATTGGATGGATCTCGAAAATGGTCTCCTTTTGAAGCTTTTAGTAAGGAATATTTATAGCTTTTATTAATTCTTTCAAACATTTTTCTTTTTTTTTTAAGCTAATGATCATCATGTGCTCTATTATGGGCTTAAAACGACGTCGTAGTCCTTTTCCTCTTCTCTACAAAATGTTAGTATTAGTTAAAGGTATCTGATTATGAAGAAATTGTAAAAATATTATAATGTGATTTTAGTAAAAGTGGTTAAAAAGTTATTTACACTATAGAATTTGACTTCATTATATTAAAAAATCTGTAATATAGAAATGGTTATACATTAAAATTTGATTTAAAGAATAATTGTGATTAATATGCAAAATTTAGTAACTGGTGGCGTGAACGCTTTTAGCGATCATACATATGCGTGTTTTGATGTCTCACTACACATTTAGTTATGTCTAAACGCCACGTGGATATGAGAGGGCCCACACTTTACGTAATTTGGCGGTGGCGCGAATCTAATATGATCTGTTTCTTTCTTCAAATTGGGTTTTACCAAATTTATTTATTATTTTTTCTCTTCACCAAACACTTATAAATTAATTATTTCTCCTTTCTTCTAATCAATTATAGTTTTCAAAAATGTCACTTAAATTTTTTTTATATTGTTTTACTTTTCTTCAAATTATCTGTCAGGATTATAATGAAAAAATTAAATAAATTTAACTTTTTTAACAAACAGAATAATTGCAATAACTCTTTTTATTGGTTGACTTAGAATGCTTATTATTGTTTTTATAAAAAAGAAAATTTTTTGGAATCGTGTGAACAATTTTGAAAGACAATTATAGTATTAAAATCTTAAGCAAACATTAGAGTTTATTTATTAAAAAAAGAGCAAATAAATGTTAAAAAGAGAAGAAGAATCTACTTTAAGCTAAAAATTATTCTTTTCTTTTTTGGGTTCTTAAAAGTTGACTCTGCATATTGTATTGTAATGATTCATCTGAACCACCATCTCTGTATAGCAGCAACTGGAGTATTCAAGAAAGGAGCATAACGTTGGATCATTGGAGTCACTGTTCTTCCAATTTTGCTCCATGTGCTCTGATGGTAACCAGCTGTTACTGGTGCTTGATACATTAGCTTCATTAGCTACAACCAAATTCACATCATAACTCATCACTTACCTTTTTCATCAATATTATTTACAACAAGAAGTGACCTTTACCTGCCAATACATGAATGTCTGTATTATGTTGCGTTGCCATCTGCAGTAAGTAAAAGTTAATGCAGTTCTAATCAGAACACTCATGATATTCTAAAGGATAAAAGAACGTACGAGAGCAGAGAGATGATGAGAAGGAAGCCAATGGCTATTTCAGCTTGAGATGATAGGATGTTGAGTGTAGTTGTGTTTGACTCTACCCATACACAAGGATCTTCCAAGTACTTTCTGATAACACCATTAGCAAACAGAAGCAAGAGTTGAGTTAGCATCAGTAAGATCCAAACAAATGGAAATGAGTACTACATTCAACCGAGTTACCTATAAATTGTGGACCGAGTAAAGTTCCTTCTCAAGAACTTGGCTACTAGTTCAAGTGCACGGCACAAGATAGGGATCAAAGCAACTGTAGTAACAAATATTGATTAAGAGGTTCAGTTATAATAATGTATGTAACTTTGAAGATATTAACAAAGAATGTTTCTACTTACATTTGAGACAGAGATGTGAAGTGACGAATGTAAGACAGTATATAAAATAGATGAAATCCTTTGCTCCCACAATTGATTGAAGATAAACTTGCAACCCTTGCATATTCCATGCTCTTGGCCTCTGCAGATAACAAAAATCAGCTTACAAAAGGAATGATTTCTATAAACTAAAATGGGAGATCACATGGCTTACCCCGTAAACAGAGTATAAGGAATAAAGAGATGAACAAGCAGTCCCAATGAAAGATAGACGATAAGCTCTATTCGAGAGGTTCTTTGGTACTAGAGGTAATACTGCTAACACAGCTATAACGAAAACCTGCAGAAGATTAAACAGACTCTGAGACTTCAAGCGGGAGAAAAATACTTATGTGAAGTATTATACCATACTGACGCATTAGTGTTCATCATATCTAAGTACACCTCACACATTAAAACAACAACAATGCACCATAAGTCTACTCATTACTGTCCAAGCGAAGGAGTCAACAGCAGAAAGGCAACAATATTCCCTAATAAGAAGCTAGAAGGAAGCAATGATATATAAACTGCAATGGCTAAACATTATATTACCCAAGCATTGACAGAAAACTGAATTGTTTGCTTATCCCAGCGAACTGAACTTGGGTTTACACCTGTTGTAGCAGATGGACCAGTGGTTCTAGGAACAGAACCTGAATCACAAAGCTTAAGTTAGTTCATTGGTAACTAAAAAAGAAAGCTCACTTCTTTAAGAAAAGTCACCTGAGCTTCGTGAACGAGCTTGTTCATTTGCATTTGCAGAAGCAGTTGAAGATGCAGATGATCTAGCAGATTGAGAAGATGACGATGAAGAAGTTGACATAGGCTCCACAACAAAATCAGGATCCTACACAAAGCCATAGCAACAATAAAGCAAAGATAAACACATAATAAACAAAATAACCCCCAAATGAAACCCTAATCACTATCACACACAAATCAAACTCAAACTCAAACTGAAACTGAAACTCTAAGTAATGAAGAAGATATAGAACCAATTTCAAGAGTAGAGGAACAAAAAAATAAGATTGAATTGAGTAGGAACCTCATAACGTTGGTAGAATTTGCGTTTGAAATGATTAATGACTTCAGGACGAGAAGCCATGTGAGGAGGGATGAGAACATTAGACCAGTAATCAGCCCATCGAGGATCGTTGTCATAGTCGTAAGCTGCCGCCGCAATCTTCTTCAATCGCTGAGAATCTTCGCCGTTTTCCGCCATCGATTAGTTTGCTACTCTCTAGTTTCCGCCGGAAAGATTCGACCTTTCTTCTGAGTTTACTGTAGAAGAATCTTCCTCAAACCGACGACGTTTTAACTAATCAAAAATCTGAATTTAATTAAATAAAAATAAAAAAGAGCATTACATTAACAGAATATTCTTAACGGCGTCGTTTCATGGTGGTTTCGCTCTGTTCTTACGGGGAAAGGAGAAGAAAGAGATGATTACTTTCTTCAATCGGATGAAAAAATTCAAGCTTTGGGCGATGTGATCTTCAAAAGTTGTGTGTTTCTTACGTTTTCGTTATCTCCAAATTTCTTCAATTCCACAGAAAAAAGCCCACGAATTGATTCGTCTTTTTACCATTGGAAACATCAAGGATCTGAGTTACGAAATCTTCTGATCTTACTAAAATCGTGGTGAGTACTAATCTCAGAGAGAAAGTTTTAATCTTTCTATAAAGTTGTTGGATCGTTTCCGTTTACTACAAAGAAGTGATCACCATGATCACATCTCTGATAAAAAAGATTTCATTTTTACATAATTGTTCTTTGGAATGTTAATCTTAGTGAATGTTAATTTTGGATTGTGTTATTAGTTTTCTATGATTGTGATATTGGCTAGCTTGATCACTATGTTGTTTAGAAGTAGACTGATATTTTCTTTTGTCTATAACCAATGATAGAGTCTCTCTCTTGAAGTTAGTAGAATGAGTAGAAGAAGAACAGATAATGAAAGTGAATCAGTGCAAGTCACTCCTCATGTTCCAGTTGATAGATTTGGGTTTCTTAAGCAAGAACATAGCAATTCGCCAGAGCGTTTGAGTAAAGCTAGATCATCATCATCATCCACTGAACATGACAGGTATATCTTGATGAGTAATTGAATTAGAGTTTTTCAATGAGAGAGAGAGATGAGAATGAGAAAGTGTGTTTTTGTTTGTTGGGTTATAGAGAAGAGAGAAAGATAAGAAAATGGAGGAAGATGATTGGAGTTGGAGGTAGTGATTGGAAACATTATGTAAGAAGAAAACCAAATGTTGTCAAAAGGAGAATACGAAAAGGGATCCCTGATTGCTTAAGAGGTCTTGTTTGGCAATTAATTTCCGGAAGTCGAGATCTTTTACTTATGAATCCCGGTGTTTACGAGGTACTTTTGACATCTATATTGTAACATTCTTCGCTCTTGTGAGTCTAATCAATCAATTTTAATCTATGCAGCAATTGGTGGTTTACGAAACATCAGCATCAGAACTTGATATCATTCGAGATATATCTCGTACTTTCCCATCACATGTTTTCTTTCAAAAGAGACATGGACCTGGACAAAGATCCTTATACAATGTTCTTAAAGCTTACTCAGTTTATGACAGAGATGTTGGATATGTTCAGGTCTCTCTCCACACTTTTACTTCTCGTTTTCTTATACAATGATACTAAGATTAGTGATTTCGATAACTCTAGGGAATGGGTTTTATAGCCGGTTTATTACTGCTTTACATGAGTGAAGAAGATGCGTTTTGGTTATTAGTTGCATTACTTAAAGGAGCTGTTCATGCTCCAATGGAAGGATTGTATCATGTAAGTCTTTTATAGCATTGAAAAGACTGACTTAGTATATAATATTGGATTATCGAAGATTCGTGTCTTATGTGTAATGTAGGCAGGACTTCCTCTTGTACAACAATACTTGTTTCAATTAGAAAGATTGGTAAGAGAACTAATTCCAAAGCTCGGTGAACATTTTATCGAAGAAATGATCAATCCAAGTATGTATGCAAGTCAATGGTTCATCACTGTCTTTGCTTATTCATTTCCTTTTCCTTTAGCTCTAAGAATATGGGATGTCTTTCTCTCTGAGGTAAAGCTTTTAAAATCTCTTTCGATATTTCGGTTGAATCGAAATGGTTACATTACATTTATGTTCTTGATTCTTTAGGGTGTTAAGATTGTGTTCAAAGTTGGCTTAGCATTGTTGAAGTATTGTGAAGATGAGCTTGTGAGTGAACCTTTTCCTATAAACTGCAAATCAATTTCGCTAAATCGAGCCTTTGTTTATATATAACTGTATCAAATCTTAACTGACAGGTAAAGTTACCATTTGAAAAACTTATACATGCTCTGAAAAACTTCCCTGAAGATGCAATGAATCCAGATATTTTGCTTCCATTGGCTTACCCCATCAAGGTAAAAGCTTTTTCTAGGGGTGGCATTCGGGTTTCGGTTCAAGTTTTTCGGATCCGACTACATAGGACTCAAATAGAAACCGAGTAGATTTCGGTTCGGGTTTGCGTCGGGTCTATTTGGGTTCGGGTCAGGTTTTGTTTTTTTACCAAAACTCGATATGGAACCGAAGTTTTCTTTTGTTTGGGTTTTTTTGGTTAATTTGGATTTTTTTGTTTTGTATTTTGGATTTACGGTTTGTATTTTTGGATAACATGGATAATTCGGGTATTTGGGTCCAAAGCCCAACTAAAACCTGAAAAACCTAAACCAAAAAACCTGAAATACACCAAACAAACCCGAATTACCTTATAAAAATTACTTATATATATAAATACATTCGGGTTTATGGTACCCATTCGGGTTTCGGTTCGGGTATCCATATTAGAAATTTATAAAACTCATTCGGGTTATTTGAAAATTCGGTTTGATTTCGGATCCAAGTTTTTTTGTTTTGTCCCGGTTCGGGTTTCGGGTCAAATGCCCAGCTTTTCTCTTTTATCATTCTGTTTAAAGATCTTCAATGACTAGGAAGAGATATGAATTAGATTCGAATCTGTGAGGTAATGGTGGCACTTATGCTTAAATCATAGGTCTCAAAGCGTTTGGAAGAATTGAAAGTGGAGTATGATAAGACAATTGTGAAACCGGTTCAACCGTAAAAGAACCGGTTTGGCAAGCTTGGATTCGATTTGTCTATCCTTATCTTTTGTTGGTGTTGTTGGAATATATTCTTGTTTTTGTTATTTTGGCAAGTTGAGGGAATTTCTTATCAGAAATTATATTCTTTTTAGCAATTTCTGGGTAAGCAAGATATGCTTTCAGCCACCCATATGTAGATAGAGACTTGTGTGTGTAAAAAAAAATCTCATTTATTATTTAATGTGAAAGGTTAATTTTTTTTTTTTACAAAAGAATTACTTTTACAAGTGTATACTAACAAAAGCAAGTATATTATGTTTGTAACAATATGGAATTAAATTAATCGAATGGTTGGTTGAGTTGTTGGTATAAATTAATTATTAGTTTTATATATTTTATTATATAAAAAAATATATTTAAAACCGTATAAATATATCAAATTAACATGATAAAAATGAAAATAGATTATATACATAATAATTTTAGTGTATATTTTATTTTAAAAAACATACAAATTATTCCTAATGTTTCAAAAAATTATAGTTTTAGAAAATAATTTTTTTATTTTTAAAAACCGTTATTCTTATTTATCTAAAAAGAATTAATAGTATTTGTTGTTTATTCTCATTTATAACTATTGGTATCATGTATAATGTTTTTCTATTGGTTAAATTAGTTTTAATTAATAATATTTTTTTATATTATACAAAATTTTGTAATATTTTAATTGGTCTGCATTAAATATAAACTACAATTTTTTATAAAAAAAAGTAGTATATAATTTAACCAATAACATTCTAAATTCAGTCCACTTCTTTTTACTAGAATAATTACATAAAAGTCAAAAACTGATTGAATTTTACTTTGACACACTTTAAAAAAAAATTTATTTGTACTTTTGACTTATGGTATCACGAGAGAGTCGTTTATTTTGTCATATAGTAGAGCAGGTTAAGAAAAGAAAATGAATTTGATTCTCTGGGACCCACTTTACGACAGCTCACCTCGAGTTCTCCGCTACAATAGTACACGTCTCTTTTCCACGTGTCGTCTTTTCCTTGGTTCATACATTTAATTTTTAACGTGTCTACCAATCTAATTAAAATGTTGTTATGTTTGTTCGGCGAAAGATAATCTCACAAGTCAAAATTGTATAATAACGTAATTTGTTTTTTTTAATGTGTGGTCAAGAATCGTCGTGATTCACGGACGAATCTTCCGTTTCTTTATAAAAAATAGGGGTTTAATTGTAATTTTAAAACCTATAGGAGAAACTTTTAATAAAGGTTTAAGGGTAAATATGTAATTTTCTTACGAGGTTAAACCTTTATAAAAGGACTCTTTCCATACCTTTCTTTTCTCCTCACGAACGCTTCTCATTGCTTCATTATTACCAAAATCTTTCTTTAAGCGTTCTCTCAAATTAGGGTTTTTCTCTTTCTCTATACGAAATTTGTTAAAGAGGTTTTTTTTCATTGTTTAAAGTCTTTTCGGATTCGTAAAATCATCTCGATCTGGTGAGTTTCTTTTGAATCATAGATCTATAACCTCTATATCGTAGATCTAATTGATGTTTTTGTTTTTCTTTGAGGTAATTGTGTTCTTGTCGATTAGATTTTTGTTTTGTTTTGATTTCAGGTTTGAGAGTTTTCTTTTGATATCTGGAAAAAGGGGTTTTTGAAATCAAGGGATTCGTAATTGTGGTCTAGATTTAAACTCGTATATATGTAAGTATCTTTCGATTTTGATTATATTGTACTTTGTTTCATGATTCAGATCGAGTTCTATATTCATATCCATGTTATGATTGTTTATATCTTTTAAACGAAAGATTGACTTTGGTTTTGATTGAAGTTTTGTTACATATATGTAACAAATCGTCTTCTCTTTTGCTTTTGAGGACTAGAAGTAATCTTAGGATCTTAGTTTTAGATCTAAGAATGATAGCTTGATATTGAAAGTTTTGACTTTAACGTATAATTGTTCTTGGATTTTTAAATATGTATTGAATCTATATGTCTATATGGTGTTAAATGATCTAATCTTTGGTTTTGTTTGTTGATTACAGTGTGAATGAGATTATGATGGAGTCAAAAGGTGGTAATAAGAAGTCTAGCAGTAATTGTTCCTTATTTTACGAAGCACCCCTCGGATACAGCATTGAAGACGTTCGTCCAAACGGTGGAATCAAGAAATTCAAATCTTCTGTCTACTCAAACGTGAGTTATAATGTTTATTTTGCTTCGCTATTCTTTGATTGTATTCAATATATCAAGTTTCTTAACAATTTTTGTTTTGTTATCTTTGTTGCAGTGCGCTAAGAGGCCATCCTGAGTTGTAGCGTGCACCGAGTCTTTTTAATATAGTTATAGCTATCTTCAGTTTTCAGTTTCTAATTTACTTTCTGTCAAAGCTCTGTTTCTGCTGGTTCCTGAATCTTATCGTTCTCTCCTTCTACAACAACAAGGCGAAATGGCCTTATCTGCAATCGGTTTCGAAGGTTATGAGAAACGGCTCGAAGTGTCTTTCTTTGAGCCAAACATCTTTCAAGACTCTAAGGGATTGGGACTCCGTGCTCTAACCAAATCCCAGTTGGATGAAATACTTACTCCTGCTGCTTGTACGATCGTTTCATCTCTCTCGAACGATCAGTTAGACTCTTATGTACTCTCTGAGTCTAGCTTCTTTGTCTACCCTTACAAAGTCATCATCAAGACTTGTGGTACTACTAAGCTCCTCCTCTCTATCCCACCACTTCTTAAGCTTGCTGGTGAGCTCTCTTTGAGTGTTAAGTCTGTTAAGTACACTCGTGGCTCTTTCCTCTGTCCTGGAGGTCAGCCTTTTCCTCACCGGAGCTTCTCTGAAGAAGTTTCTGTTCTTGATGGTCACTTTACTAAGCTTGGCTTGAACAGTGTAGCCTACTTGATGGGTAATGATGATGAGACTAAGAAATGGCATGTCTATGCTGCCTCTGCCCAACACTCTAGCCACAACAACAACAATGTCTACACGCTTGAAATGTGCATGACTGGTCTAGACAGAGAGAAAGCTTCTGTCTTCTACAAGGATGAAGCTGACAAGACAGGATCAATGACTGACAACTCTGGAATCAGAAAGATCCTCCCCAAGTCCCAAATCTGTGACTTTGAATTTGAGCCATGCGGCTACTCTATGAACTCTATTGAAGGAGATGCAATCTCCACTATTCATGTAACCCCTGAAGATGGGTTTAGCTACGCTAGCTTTGAAGCTGTGGGTTATGACTTTGATACTATGGACTTGAGCCAGTTGGTGACAAGGGTTCTGTCTTGTTTCGAACCCAAACAATTCTCTGTAGCTGTACACTCAAGCGTTGGGGCAAACGCATACAAGCCAGAGATCACTGTAGACTTGGAAGATTATGGATGCATAGAAAGGACATATGAATCACTAGGAGAAGAGAGTGGAACTGTGATGTATCAGACATTTGAGAAGATGGGTAAGTTTTGTGGGTCGCCAATATCTACATTGAAGTGTGATTGGAGCAGCAACAATAGCTGCAGCAGTGAGGACGAGAAGGATGAGGGAATCTAGCAGAACTTTATGTGAACTGTGTTTTCTGTTTTTGTGTCTTTTGTTTTAAAATAAACTTATTATGAATAATGACTTGTGAAGTTGAGCTAAGTCTCCTTCTCAAGCAAGTGTGTTTGGTGTGTTCGTTTGTTATATTTCGGATTTTAATATATGTGTGTTATGGTTTCTATTGTGCCTTATTCATTACGCTTAGTGATACTAAGAACCACTAGTTTGTATCATTTTGTGGTTTTGCAAATTTAGAATTTGTATTCCACTACACTAGACAAAGAAATATTGATCTTGACTTGATCAATGGAAAAGTAAAACATAAAACTTGCATCTACGCTCACTTGACTTATTTACTTTACTGTTAGAGATTTAGAATGCAAATTTTGATGACACCAATTAGAAGTGAAGACTTTTTTTTCTGTCTATATAGCTGAATGGTCTAGACATTGATCTTTCATTCTTTATATTAAAAAAACTAGCGTAATCACGTCAACAATCTGCAAAACTGTTATATAGAAAAAATATATATAGATCTTGATCGATGTGCTAAGAAAAGAGCTGCATCCTTCCACTAGTTTTACCTCAAATGGCACAAGTCCCACTAGGTCTTGAGCATCGTCTTTAACATACGCAGCTTCACCCCTGTCACCTTGGCTCTTACTTTTGTTTCTCTCAAGCCACTTATAACACTATTTTTTGAAGTGCCCCTCCTTACCACATATCCAGCATATCTTCTTGCCATCCTTAGACTTAGAATTGTTGTTTGCTTTACTTTCCCCAGACTGATTACCCTTGTTCTTTGACTTGGCTTTGGTGTAGAATGCTTCTTAAGAATTTTTGGATCCAACGAGATCCTTAAGCTCTTTTTCTTTAGATCTTGCAGAATTTACTACGTCATCCATCCTAATTGCTTCTTTGATGTACTTTAATGTCTCTTTCAGTTGATTGTATTTTTGTGGCAAAGAATTAAGGAGAAGTATGGCTTGTACCTCTTCTTGAACTTCAATGCTCACATTACTAAGATCCCCAATCAACCTTAAGAAATCATCAATGTTTTCATCAATGCTTCGACTATCATGCATCTTGAATGAATAAAACTTTAATTGAATATGAACTTTATTTGGCAGGAACTTCATAGTGTAAAGACGATCTAATGTCAGCTGTCGTAGTACATTTCTCGATCTTTCTTAACAAATGATCCCCAACATTCAGTAGTATGAGATTATTAGCCTTCTCGCATCTTTCAGCTCGTGCTTCTCTCTTCTTCTTGATCTTCAGATCCTTTTCTTCATCTTCTTTCTTTGAAGCTTTAACCGTTCTTTCAACTAGAACATCCTTCAATCCCAAGACACTCAAATGAGCATATATCCTTCTTCTCCATAAGTCGAAATCGCATGTGCCATTGAACCTGTCCACCTCTAATCTTGAACTAGAAATTTTGATTGCAGTAGCAAAATAAATGCGAACCAGATCTTGCGATCGTGTTTCTTCTTATCAACGTTGGGGCTCTAATGCCAAATTGTGAGAATCAAATACAATTCACAACCTTACCTTCACTCTTCTTGTTTCAAAGAAACTTGTAAACTTGAGTAAACAATGAAATTGACCTAGAATCTAAGGACACCAAAATTTAACGAGTTTGGGATATGATCCCTACGTCTCACCAAATGTTATACTCCGGAATCCACTAATAACCAGCTTAAAACCGAGCTCAATCTCAGCTCAATCTTTCTCTCTCTTTGTGTTACAACAAGAAAACTTTCCAAGAGAATGATCAATCATGAACTCGAGTTAATGACTTTATAAACATCCATTTTACACTTGCTCACGTGACACTCACATGCCACTTAAATTAAAAGCTTCCTAACCTTCTACTTGAGAGAGACTACTTAAATTAAAAGCTTCCTAACCTTCTACTTGAGAGAGAGAGACTGATACATTGAGCTAAGACCAAAAGTACAAAGCATTAAGGACATAAGAGCATTATTATTGGTGTCCCAAACAAGGTCCTTGGGCCTTTTAAACCCAAAATTAAATATAAAAAACTCCAATAATTATTGGGACAGACCTTAATTAAGGTCGACCTTTAGGTCGTCCTCTTTTTGCCAAGTGGCAAAAACAAATTTTGACGATAACTCTCCGACGATAACTCTCTGACGAAAGCGGCCATGGAAGCGATCGATTGGTTTTTCGTCTTCTCTTTCGATCAAAATCCACATCTCTTTCGATCTCTGATTCTCTCAATTTTGAGAGTATCGCTATGGATTTTGCGAAGATTTTGGTTTGACTTGATGTGACTTTGCAGAAGAAATGGGAAGGGGAAATATCGCGATTAAGAGGATCAATTCTTTGTGATGCAGAAGTTGGTGTTATTATCTTCTCTAGCACTGGTAGGCTCTACGATTTCTCTAGCTCCGGCAGGTAATCAATCCTTTTAGATTGGTTGATTTTAGGTAATTGATGAGTGAATTTGTTGAATATCGAATTCTCTGAATCGATTTCTTGTATATTCAATTGGTGTGTTTCTAATTGAGATTCATAGATTATATGAGATTGTGGTTTCTTAGTTTGAATGTAATTGGGATTCAAGACAGGATGTTAAAGTCAATGGAAATAGAAAGATGAATGTTTGTGTGAAT
>OVBE01005208.1:0-22160 GCA_900406425.1 Iberis pinnata | reverse complement strand
ATGGTTGGGCCCAATTCTGGTTGGGCTTTTCAGGGCTGCTAAGCCCAGGCCCAACAAAAATTCATTTAAACAAATTTCTCGCTAATTACTGAGGTTAAACTTTAACTCTATTTTTATATTAAGATTGAAACATTATTAGTAACCGATACATGTCAATATGATGTATTTTGATAAATTAAATAACACATAACAATATTTTTCATCATTTCACTGATTATCACCAGCATGTCTTAAGTGAACACATTCACACTTTTTATTTGGCTATAGACTTAAGATCTTGGTCCAGATCTGGTATATTTTTTAAGTTACAATTAACTTTCTATATTTATCCATATCATTATGGGCAAAAACAAAACAAAAAAAAACAAATAAGAAACCCAATAACAGAAGGAGGATAAGTCAAATGACTCGAGTCCAGCTACACAAATGGATCAGGAGCACGTTTGCATTTGGTAGATAAGACTCATCATTTTCTATTAATTAATATTCAGAATAATGTGCCGGGTAGGCGGTTAAGTTTGGTTTTAATTTCGATCTTCTTTAATATTTAATCTTCTTTTTTGGTCAACATAGATTCCATTAATCAGATTCACGAAGTTAGGAATAGAAAATTGTAGAGGTCAGAGATTTACATCTAATGCAAAATGTCTTTACAGATAATTGAGATTGGCAGATAACCACACGCCTAGTCCTAGACCTAAATGGGCTCCAAGCAAATAAAGTTTTAGCCNAAAAAATAAAAAATTTTAAAAAAAAAAAAAAAAAAAAAATATATATATATATATATATATATATTAATAGAAAGGTTGGGTCCAGTGGAGTCCAACTCTCGTCTTCCTTTAAAAATGAGAAAATTTAACCAACTATACTATTAAATTTTTCACGAAAGATGAGGCTGATTTCTAATATATAGAAACCTTGGCCGCAAGCAAGTGTCTCACTTGCTTATGTCCAAGCCAGAACTAGATAGGATAGATGCCAAGGAGACTTCAAGATATGCTTCAGTGCATCACATAACTTTTTGCTATTAGAATAGAAGGATATAGAGTTGTAATCTAGAAGTTGTACATTTCGTACAGCTTGTCATGGCTTCAACTTCAACTCAACTTCTAAGAGAGTTCTAACTAGTGGAAAAACATATTGATATATACATATCAGAGTTAAATCATATCTATATAGTGTCCAACCAATCACAAAAGATACCCAAGAACCATGAACAAATTATAGTAAAAAGATTAAATAGATATTTCGGTTGATGATTTTTTGATGAATAATCAGAGCCATTTAATGAAATTATAAACTTGTCTACCGAAGAAAACTTTAGAATTACTTATTTTTCCTATTTATGGATCAAACTATCTTTTCTCTAGAAAAAAGATTTGAATAATTCCAAAAGTATGAATAAACATTTGGTTTTCTCCTAAATATGAAGATAGTGAAATCTACAAATGATGATAGTTTGATGGCATTTCATACACACTTGAAACATCTTTGAAGCATACCGACCACTTAAATATTATTGGAAATGATTAGTATTGCTAACAAACAGTTCTGATATAAGTTTTGCCAAAAGAATTCAAGAAAGTTGTTGAATTTTTGAAAGGGATGAAAATTTGTTATCTAAACTCTTGGATTGTCTTTTCTGAAAGAAGTTTACAAAATTAAAACTAATAATATCTTAAATGCAATCAACAAAGTCACAAGAAAGTATGAATGACTTAACCATCATATTTATATAAGGAGAACTTGTTCGAAATATTGACTACAAAAATTTGGCAAAACAATTTGTTGAAAAAGAACCTATCTGAATCACACCAACTTGTCACATGAAAGTTATTATCATATCCCAAAAGTATTTACTAACCCTGGACACCCTTTCAAATAAAGAACAACCCTCAAAGCAACAATCTAATGATCTTTTCTTGGATTTTGCATAACTAGGACAAGATATGTACTTAATAAGCAATATTTGGTCTAGTAGCAGACATGTAAATCAACCGTCCAACAACTCGCCTATACTCGTTTGGATGAAGAAGCTCTTTCCCAGTAGATTTTGGTAACTAATGATTCGGCTCCATTGGGAAATCAATTGGCTTACCGTCAAATATCCCAACATCAACAATAATATCAAGAACGTATTTTATATGTGATATATAAATACCTTCCTTGCTTCATGCAACTTCTAGTATGAGAAAATACTTAACCTTTCCCAAACTCTTCATATGAAAGCAACCACTCAAGTAAGTCTTGAACTTCTTAATCATAAAAGAGTTCTTTGTCACCACAAAATCATCTACATACACTAGAACATGAAATTGCATGGAAGCATTGACCAGTGATAATAGAGAATGATCATATTTGTTATACAAGAAACCATAACCACAAGCACATCTGAGAGTTTCTAAAACCAACATCGCGGAGATTGTTTCAAACCATATAATGATTTGTGCAAACGACATATCATACCTTTTCTAAAAGTGTTGAAACCCTGAGGAAGGGTCATAAATACTTCTTCTAGGTCACCATGGAGAAATATATTATGCACATACATTTGATGTAGTTCTCAATTCTTTCCAACATCCTCTATGATAACTAACCTAATAATGCTCATCTTCATAACCATAAGAAATGTCTCAGAATAATCAGTCCTTTCTCTTTGGCGATTATCTAAGGCTACAAGGCGTGCCTTATATCTCTCAACTATTCCATGTACCTTATAATTGATATTATAAACCCACTTGTATCCAAGAAACATTTGCGTGACTAAGAAAATCGATCATAATTCAAGAACTTCTCAAGTTCGTACTCATTATCTACCTTTTATCCCATGGTGTGTGATATAGTCTGTAACAGTGCGTTAATCACATAATCACGTAACTTAACATACTTCTTTTTTTCTCATTCTTCTACCCAGCAGTGTGTCAGACACAGTCTCAGGTGGTAGCACTGACTCGTTATCTAATACATATGTCACTTCCTATATGGGAGTATGAGTTACTACTTTGACATTCGGATGTGGTGGTATCACTACATCATCTTCATACACACAAAAAAAAATTTCAAGAGACCCCAACTTCTTGGAATCAACCTTGTCTACTCTAGACAAAACTCTTTCCTATAAAAAGGGAAAATTTTCTTCAACAAATGTAAAATCACGAGATACGGGAAAAAACACATCTCCTCCTTCGACTAGCAAACTTATCTCCATCGCGTTTCTGATTATTCATATAAGCAAGACATAATTTTTTTTTATCTCACTATAGATAGGAGCTTTTTCAAAGATGATTTCATAAGGATACTTTCATTTATGTAACTCATATGGTGTCATGTTGTTCACCCCAAAAACATTATTGGTAGATGTGCTTGAAACATTAATGCTCGTGCCACATTCAATATATGGCGATGTTTCCGTTCTACTCTCCCTTTTTGTTGCGGAGTCCCCACACATGAAGTCTAATGAATGATTCTTGTATCCCGAAAATAATTTTGCAACTTCTTAAATTCACCATCATCACTACAGATAACCTTCACATGTTTGTGAAATTGTATCAATATGAGAGCAAAGAAATTCACCATAGTTTTCTCCACCTGCATCTTGTCGACAAGAAGAAAAAAACATACAACTCTCGAAAAATCATCCACTATTGTGAGAAAATAATAAGCTCCACACGAACTCTGTGTTCGATATGTGATGAAGGGGCGAATACTTCTAAATCATACAACTAGAGATCAGTTGATTATGAGAATACGCGAATAACTAGGTTTGTAAGCTTATTCGTTTAATATGAGAATCTCCGAATAAATCAAACATTCTTATATTTGTCGAGATCTCTTAAGATCTACCGAATTAAAGAACACGACTTTTCATCTTTAAAAGCAAAAAACTTTATTAATTATTTATCAAAGTCTCAATAATATATTGGCCTAAGGGCTATTTATAATAAAAATAATAAAACCCTAAACACTATTAAAAACTCATAAAGCTAACAATAAGTAAATTAAGATAATTACTAAAATAAATAATGATACAGATATTTGAAATATTTGGAATATTCGAAAAATCATGCTGCATCAGATCTCGCCGGCCAAGAAAGATTAGTCCTCGAATCTTCAATATGATTCTCCCTTCAAAAATCTTCTCCTTCTTTTTCCCTTGATTTGCACGAACAGAATCATGTATGAATTTTTCACGGATACGATCTTGTACGATTTTGGCACGAATCAGATTTCGCACCATGTCTGCATAGATCCAATTTTGCAAATATCCAATTCCTGAAATCTTTTTCCCTGAAAACAAAATCAAGTACCTCGACATCATTTTCATAAACTTCATATATTAGATCATCATAGATCTCTATGTAGATCTCATGGTTCTCCTCTCTCTCGCCATAAGGACTTTCGTCCTCGAAAGTGTTGTTACTTAATAACATGACATCCAAGATCATTTTTCTATTAGGAAATAAAAAAACTCGTAGCTCTGATACTAATTGATGTAAGGGTGGAGGCTTCTAGGGATAAAAGTAGAGATCTGTTGATTGTTAGATCAGGGAGTTGCGAGTGAGATTGTGTTAACGATATAATTAGAGAATCGTGCAGGTAAAGCTTCTTGGCGCTGTCCGCGACCCAGAAGAGGTGCATGATTTTCTGTTAAGCTCGGAGTCTGAGATGGCTCGGTAACAACCGGAAGAGACTTAATTACAACATTTTGCAGAGGATGTAGCATTATAAGTTACAGTTTGGTTAACTATAATAAAATCATCACCAAAGGTGAAAGCAAGCAGTTGAGTAACAGGCGATTCAAATGTATCAGTAGTAGATAAAGATGAATGTGCAAGATCAATAAAATGGAATTTATCTTTGCAGAATTCGACATCATGAGAAATTAAAATTGCCTCAGTTTCGAGAAAACAATTTTCAGCCTCGTTTCCCATAAGGATCACTCGGATTTAACACATTTTAGTGGGTATTATAACTATTATTTAGTGTTATCTGAGTATTTTCCTTGTGTTTTTAGTATGTTTTCAGGAAATTTGGTGTTTAAGATGTTATGGAGCAAAAAGGACGATTTTTGGAAGAATTCAAGTGCAAATGAAGAATGATTTGTCCAAGTCTCGGACAAGGATAGATCGATCGATCCAAGGCACATGAAGTTTTACAGAAGTTGAGATCGATCGATCCATCATTGGATCGATCGATCCCCTGGATGCTGGATCCAGTGGATCGATCGATCCCCTATGTCGAACTGAAGGAAAAATGGGCTAAAATACGCATTTGATCTCAAGATCTATCATTAGTTTTTAATTATTTAGATTTTATTTTCTTTTATTCTCAAACTATAAAAGCCCTTTTGGCCTATTATTTTAGAGAGAGAAGTTGTTAATAAGTTTTTAGAACAAGTTTTATCGCTAAAGTTCCAGAGAGAAGAGATCTACATCTGTATTTGAGAGGATTTATGAACTCTGATATCTTTATATTCAATTTGGCTTTTTAATTCTTCAATGTTTACTCAATATATGATTTATGTTCTTGCAGTCATGTCTGAGTAGTCTCTTTGTTAGGTTTTACAGTTTTCCTAGGGGAAACCAGGTTAATCGTTAGGGTTTGATAGAATGGATTGAAATTTGTTAGGTTCTCAGTCTAGATTTATTCTTAGTGCATGAATTAGAGTAGCTAACTAGTTCATTGATCATAGAATTATAAACTCAAAGGGATTTGGTTTAGAAGTCTGATCTAATCTAGATGAATAAGTGCATTTGCTTGCGGGAGTATTGTCTTAAGGGCTTATGAACTTATCGAATATGATTTGAAATGCATGATCGAATTATCTAAATACGACGGGAGTTTGTCTTTAATAATTCGAGAATAGGGATCTAATACTTCGGGAGAAGAATAGTCTATTGTTGTTTTTCGAGTTGGGAATTATTTTCAGTAATCAATCCTGCATGTTAACCTTGACCTTTAACTTGAATACATGCGAAATTATCTATTGCCTAGCATTTTCGTTAATCGTTTTACAATCGTTTTTATTTTATCGTTGTTTCCATTTCTCGGTTACAATCACCATTTTAATCTGTTCTTAGCTTAATTCGATTTTAAACTGAGAGTCGTGCTTTCTTGGTCTCTGTGGATTCGATCCCTCATATACTACTGTGTTTGCTGTGCACTTGCAGTGAATATATTTGGGCTAAAAACCTGAGTGTATCAATAACCGAGGAAAAAACACTGACGACTCCGAGGTACGAATTTGTCGCCATGATGATTGATGTTATGTGCATAACATAAACAACCAAGAGTTTGAAGCTGAGTGTATAAAGGTACAGTACCGTATAAAGCTTCGAATGGTGTCTTCCCATTTAGAACTTTTGAAGGCATGCGATTAATGAGATATCTTGTTGTACAAATGCATTCGCCCCAAAAAGTTATAGGTAGTGATGCTTAAAAGCGTAGCTCACGAACTACCTTCAATATATGACGATGCGTTCCACCCTCCCATTTTGTTGCGATGTATAAACGCAAGTAGTTTCTTGGATGATTTCGGAGTCACGAAAATATGAAGTGAGTGGTAAAAATTCAATGCCATTATTTGACTGAATAAATCGCACTGACTTGTCAAATTGGTGTGTAATCATTACCAAAAATTGTGTAAGTATCGATCCTACAACTGATTTTTTGGGAAGCAGGTAGATCCATATCATACGAGAGCAATCATCGAGGATAATGAGAAAGTAACGGGAGCCCCAGAAGGAGGTAGTCTAATAAGGACACCATAAGTCAACATGGATCAAGTCGAAAATAACAGAGGCTTTATTATCGCTATGAGGGAATGAACTTAGAGTTTTTTTAATCTAAAAAAATGTCACAATCATCTTGAAAACTAACATTACTCTTAGAAACACCAGATAAACAAGCTAACAAATACAATATGAGAGAAGATGGATGACCAAAACGTTGATGCCATAGAGCTTTATCCATTATGACCATAGCTTGAGCAGTCAACACAATCTCAATCCCTTTGACATGGTAGAGTCCCTCACCATACCGCTCAACCACTCCAATCAACGTCCTCGTAGTGCGGTCCTATACCATAATAAGCCTATCAGTAATATGACAAACACAACACGTCTTGGTAAGTAATTGACCAGAGGAAATTAGATTGGAATGAAATCCATCAACAATATAGACATTTTGTAAAGTCAAACCAGAGGTGAGTTTTGCTGTCCCCTAACGAGAAGAAAGGACATTGGCCATAAATTCTCCAAAAGATCATGACAACCGGTTATATGGTGAGTTGCACTAGTATTAAGTATTCATTTATCATTCTTACCACTCATATTATATTTTTTCTCAAGGTTGAAAACATGCATCAGAGTCTCCCATTGCGCATCCAAAAATCCGCTAAGGCGCTCACAGTCTGTATCTGAGAAGGTCACACCATTAGCCTACACATGAGGAACTACATTGACGGCCTGATTTTTGTTCACATGAGAGCTAGGTTATCGTTTTGTAGATCTTGATTTGCGTTCACATGATCTACATCTGAGAAGGTCACACCATTTCCCCTTGGTTTGTCACCCCACCAAGATGGATAACCAATAGTCTGAAAGAACTTAGCAACTTCATGCCATGTACGACCACAATTGGAGCATGTAACAGAGGAAAAATCACGAGAGACACCACTAACTCGTAATCTAGATGTAGAAGGTGACACACGAGCTACAAAGCTCATGACCTTCGGTTCTTTACGAGCATTAGAGAGGAATGTTTTATTCTGCACAAGAATTTGATAAGCAGAATCAAGAGTAGGAGTTGATACTTGAGGACATAGCTGCTGTCGGAAAGTGCCATGAATCTTGTCAAGGCCAAACAAGAAATCATGTACTCGCATTTGATCAACTTTTTGTTCTCTAGCACTACCCATATCACATACACATTTTGAACATGTACACATCTTTCTTGGAAAGCATTCCTGCTTAGAATCAAAAAAAATTGTTAATCTCCCAAAATAATCATCAATAGTAGAATTTGATTGATGATAATTAGCCAAAGCGGGTCGAATTTGCTAGTATTGTGCACCACTTTTGATTGAGAAACGTCGTTTGGGGAGATCCCCTAAATCTTTCGCGTTTTCTTGATGTGAGACATTAGAATGAAGCTTTTCTTCGATTGTGAGCTTGATCCAAGTCACAATAAGATGATTATTGGCTACCCAATCCGTATAATCACATACATATCAAGTGGAAATGCATAAAGCCTGAGCATAAGCACAAGACTAGAAACCTGAGCAGACTCTCAGGACGTGTCACAAATAGATCCAATAGAAATGCAGGAAAGCTGTGCAGATGCTCAGGACGTGACACAAACAGATTGAGCGAGAAATCAAGATGTAGTTAAAATTAAAAAGGGCGTAAAAGAACTAGAAGATTAAGCAGAAGGAAAGACTTGAAAAGATAGGAGTTTTCCTTTGGAGAAAATGGAAATTTGAGAAGCAACCAAAGAAAGGAACGTGTATATAAGGGGGATAAAAGTGTGGAAGAAAGATTGAAACTTTTAGCGGTTCTTAATTTCCTGGGTTAGGGTTTTTCTAAAAGTTGTTCAAGAGAGTCTGTGAAAGATCTTGTGGAATGAACAGGGGGATAAAGGGATAATACCTAGTTATATTTTAGGACGTGTATAAAGGGGCTAAAAGGTGTGTAACAGAGATTAACACTTTTAGCTCCTTTTGCTGAGAATTGGGTTTTTAGGGTTCATTTTGTTCTTGAGAGGCCGTGAGACGTCTTGGGGGGAGTAACAGAGGGATAAAGGGAAAATGTCAAAATCGTGTAATAGTATCAGAAGGGTAACTTACATTACAAGTTTATAAAGAAACAACTTGTAAAGATTTTGAGAAGTAAATAACAAAGTTTGTTATTTGTAATAAGTGTATTGTGTTCTTCAAACTTTCAATTGGTATCAGTGTGGGCATCTGAGGAAAGACGCTTATTCTTTCACAGACATGTGAAGATCATGTGACAGGGAATGGAGAACACTCAACACTTCCCTCTGGCAAGAGATATGGTGATGGGTCCTGATAACTACGACTGTTTGGAAAAACAGATACAAAAGAGCATTAAAAGAACTCGAATTTACTGGCTCAAATGGGAATTAGAGAGACTCAAGATGGATAAATAAGAAAATGTTGAAGATTTAAGTCAAAAATTGCTATCCATTGTTGCTGCATTAGAGGTCCACGTGAAACATTTCATGGACAAGAAACTGGTGAATAAGCTTATGTGTTGTCTACCCAACCAATTCTAGCCACACAAATCAGCAATTCAAGAGACAAATAATTCATATAAGATAAAGTTAGATCAAGTATTGAGAATGGTGCAGGAACGTGAGCTGGGAATCAAACAAGAAAAGATTAGCAGAAAAGGAGTTATGTGCACAGTGTCTGAGCAAAACATCACACCCAAACCGGTACAAGATGTGGTTGATCTCATTATAAGAAAGTTTTTAAAGAACCATGATCATGGACAAGGACGTGAGATACCTACCAACAGCAGATCTGAGGGCAGAAGTGAAGGCAGCAACAAGACCAAACAAAAACGAAAAGAGAAATCCTTTGTGAGCAAGGATGGTGGGAGTGATGTTTCAGATTCATAAGAAAACAATATGCTAAATCAGGCAGCATGTGGTGGAACCATTGAGAAAATCACCAATTCTGACACAAAAGGAGAGTTAGAGAGATTGTTGTTTGATAAAAACAAGACTCTGTGTGGGAGTCTGTTTCAAATCAAGGGCCAGAATATTGTATCACCGCACACAAACAAAGATTGGGATAAGTTGTTCACAATAGGTAAAACCATCACTAGGAACTGTGGTTTTGGTCACCATGGAATCTTTATGGAGTTAAATACAAATGTGAAAGCATCTATGAATTATGAACCTGAGGCTACCAACAACACTTGTCTGAACCCGTCTCAATGCATCAAGGTAAAAGTTATAAAAGACAAGCCCTTGTTATGGCTGAAAGAGATTTCTGGGAGAAATATCAGGATGTCAGTGACAACCATTCTGGGGGTTATCACTATAAAATGTGTGATCTCTTCAAGGCTCAATGCTTATGGTGGAATGCTAGGGTGCCTCTAATCACCCATCAACATGAATATTATAATGATAGAAAATATCATTACGAAACATGGTTAAGAAAAGAGCTCTTATGTTGCAATTCATCATATACTTCTGAAGAATCACAAATTTTATTACAAGAGACTGGATTGTGTTATGAAAGTAGTGGTTCCAAAGATATGACAGGTCATTTAGCATGCTTAGAACTTGAGAAAATTCCTAGCGGAGTTATTACAATTGGCGGTTGGGTGATAGGGAAAAACGATGAATAAGATGTCACAAGTGGTGACAACAATCCCAGTCTACATGATGTATATTATGTTGAAGAACTCAAGGTGAATGTCACAAGAATCAATATGTTATGTGGTGAAGGAATGTCTATTATGTTCACCAGAGATGATTGTCAGGCAGTGTACAAGACATGTGAGGTTAAGCTCAAAGGAGTGTAATCAAGAAAGATCTGTTAATTTCGGTTAATTTTTGGTTATTTTCAGTTTATTCAGTTCCGTTTTTTGGTTATTTTCGATTTTTCAGTTATTTTTGGTTTTTTTCAAGAAAAAAAATCAATTGGTTATCAATTCAGTTCGGTTCGGTCCCGTTACCGAAATTGAAATTTTTTTTGCCGATCGGTTATCGAAACGTAATTCGATTCGGTTCGAAAAATCTCGGTTCGGAAAATTCTGTTCGGTTTATATTCCCAACCGTACTTTTTAAGATGGATGTGTCGATTAGATCAAATCTGGATTGAGTATGGTGGGTTTGAAGCATTTTTCAGTTTACCTTTTCATAATATTTTTTCGGTTAATTAAGATTATTTCAGTTGGTTTTAATTAACCGAATTTTTGGTTTAATTAATACTCCCTCAATATCAAATTAATAGACTTTTAAAATTTTTCACATATATTAATAAAACACATATTTAATACATAATTTTTTGTGCTAAACAATTTTCATTATCTATTAATCAATAATTTTTCATAGATTTTAATTAATATGCCTTAAAGTTTACAATCTTTTTAAATTAATACATAAAACTATCTAGAAATTTGTGAAAATCAATCTTTTTGATACAAACTGTTTTTTTTTTAAACATCAAACATTTTTGATACTGAAAGAGTATATTGGTATATTAATGGTTTTACCATGTTTATTAAAATGCGGTTTTTCCCTTGGTCTAGAGGGTGGATACTCTCATAAGTATTCCTCTACCATAAATATTAGTAGTTAGTGTCCCGAACATGATCTCCTCGAGTGATCCCATCGGCAAAACCATCAAGGAGGCAACTGCATAGTAGCAATCTCTCCATCGATCATATTGGCTATCTTTATGACCTCGTGGTCCTCTATATCCAACTCGTCCTCCATCTCTCTTGCAACGCTAATCGCAGTGTCTGTCTCCACATCAAACGGGAAGTATATGTTTCTGACATTCCCTGCAACAGTGAAAAAATTAAAGTAAAGCCTTAAACTGTGGAAAAGCAACGTTATAAAGTGTCACATACCATCCTTGTCTGCAATTCTGAGTCGCAAGAACAGTCCATCACTATTGTTTCTTCTCTTCCCTTTTATGCTTATATCAATGCTACCAAAGCTCTTATCGTCTTCGAGCTCTATTTCATGTGTCTCCACCATCTCATCAGCCCATTGGTTCCCATTTGAGTAATAGGCTTCATCCATAGACAGAAAAGGGTCGTCTAATAGTTCACGAGCAGTGAGCCTAAGGGACACTACAGCCAAGCACTTCTCTATAAACCCTCTAACCTCTGGATCCTTCACCTTGTCTAATGCGTCCGGTTTTTTCCCCTGAAGAGCCAAAGAAGCTAAAGAGTCTTAAACTCAACATAAAATCTTGTGATATGATTCCAGAATCGGAGCTGAAGCCAAACAAAATAAAAATACGGCTATTTAGTTTTTATCGTATACAAATTTAAATATATAATAAGTATAGAATAAAAAAAATTTAGACAAATTCACATTTTTAAAACTAATTAAATCAAAGTGACAGTATTTTATGGCCAACATAATATTTATTATTAAAATATTTTTGCCAACATTTATACTTTAGTTAAATATTAACATTTAAAATAAATATATATATATATATATATATATATAATATGCTTACATATATCACTGAAATTTTCATAAATCGGAAGTCCTATAATTCTGGGGACCATTACAATGTTGTATAGAAATGTGTTTAGATCCGACTGTGTATGATTCTCACCGTTGTAACTCTCTTGTAAATCTGAGCAGGGTGCGTACACTCGGTGTAAGGGTAATCAAATGTTACCATTTCCAAAACACACATCCCAAACGAGTAAATATCGACTAGTTCGTTATATTCTTCTTTATATACTTCAGGAGCCATGAACTCTGGTGTTCCTAAGAGACCAACACAAATATTATATTATATATGAACTCAGCAAAGCAAGAGAATTGAGATTCCATAATCCATACCGACACAATGAGCAGCATGAGAGTTGTGTAAGATAGCAGCCAGACCAAGATCCCCGATCTTGACCTCTCCTTGGTTCCCATTAACGAAAATGTTGTCACACTTGAGATCTCTGTGAATCACAGGAGGGTCATGGGTATGAAGATAGTTTAAGCCTCTTAAGATCTGCCTACACCAATCCTTCACCACTCTTATGTTCATTCTCTTGTGCTTCAGCCTATACCTTCATTTACAAGACTTAATTAGAACATAAGTTAGATATAAGATAAGACAGAGAGAAACTTACTGTCTCAGTGTTCCAGAAGTGAACAATTCAGTGACAAAGTTGATGTTTTGATTATCTGTATCGATCCAAGAAGAGTAGAATTTCATGATGCTCTCATGTTTTAGGGTTTTTAGGAGATGGATCTCACAGTAGAGCCTCTCCAGTTGTTGAGTACTTTGCAAGAAATCGTAGAGCTTTACTTGGTTCCATGCTACTTCCATGCCTTCATACTCATCAAATCCTCTGTATCTGAAGCATTTTCATCTATCTATTAGCTGCTTAAGTAGACAATATTGGTGTTTCCTTCATACTCAGAAAAGGGTCAAGTATGCACTCTACACATCTTGAACTTGGTCTTACGTTAGATGTTAATTTATCTTTTATAAAAAAAAATTATTTCTTTTTTTTTTTGGCCTTTGGAGTCATTATTAGCTTCCAAGATCTTGTACTCAAACATTTCCTTCTAGTTAATGATATTTACTTATTTTACAAAATAATGTTAGTTTCTAATTTTTTTCACCCTAATTTAATATTAATTTTTTTAACATAGATATCAAGATTCGAGCCCATGTATAAATGATCTAACCATATAAATTATTTTATCGAATATATCAGGGTTTAAGTGGATAAAACCACTAAAGTTGGTAAAAAAAAGTAAACGCTCTCAACCCCTTTTAACCTAGCACTACCGCTTCATCTTCTCTGAGTTTGAGTCCGGCGGTTCAGTGGCTAACTTAGCCCCGTTGTTGGCCTCCTCTTTTCTTTATATGCTTTATAGCTTTGTGTGTAATGTCGCGGAGTTGGAGAAATTTTCGGCTTCTCTCAAGCTTTGATGTCCCTTTTCTTCACTAGATCTACTTGTGTCGGGCTCAGATCCACCATTCATAAGTCTTTCACTTCTTCGTCGGACCAGTTTTCGTTTACCTCGTGTTTAGCCTGAGATGGTAAGGGTCTTTGTCGTGGCTCTGTTTTGTGTTGGATGATTATTTTCTTGTTTCCCGCTTATTTATGCTTTGTGGGGTTAGTGTAACATCCCCGACTTTCCTTAAGTTTGGGAATTCGAGCCAAAACCTTAGCCAAAAGATTTGGGGTAAGGGGATTTAGCTTAGAAAGGGAGAATCCGAATATTGGACTTAGCCATCGAACATACGATGTTCGAATGGCTAAGTAAAGGATCGAGGATCAGCTCAATGGCTCAGAACTAGCTCGAGAAAGCTGAAAGGTTGAGCAAAGGCAGCTGGGCCAGCTGGACTACAGCTTAGTCCAGCTCACGTCAGTTCAATCTAGCTCGAACTACTTCAGGCCAGTTGAACCAGCTAAGTGAACTGGATACTAGCTGAAAAGTTGGGCCGAGCTAGGTGGTTATGCAAAACTCGCACCAAGTCGGTAAATTCGTGCATGTTCGAAACAAGTTGGCTTGGCGGTTTGAGTGATTATGGGCCAAAATCTATAAATTGATCGCCTGGACTGACACACACAAAAATTTCCTAAAATTCGACTAAGACATTGGTGCGAATCAAAAGTAAGAGTTAGGTGTGATTGGAATCTGAGACGAGCATAACGTGGGTCTAGTTAGTCCAAGTGGGAAAGATGGCGGGGTCGGTACATAATTTACCGCATAAGACTAAGGTGAGTCAAAACGGACCATGGCTTCGGCCAAGGCTCCACCTCTTAGCCATTCCAGCGATTCTGTCACTTCAAACGGCTAAGTCCATAAGTGAAGAATCGTGCGGTTGGTCATGCGCCTTTCATTATTCCTGCATGGTCGTATTACATTGAAACTGGTTGGGATAAGTGAATATGCGGCTATCTAGTCAAGTTTGTTGGGTCAAACTCAAGGTGAGGCGGATGAGACGAGTGTCTAGGGAACAAGTGATACCGCCAGAACTTACCCAGTCCGGCCAAGACCCTTGGTTTGGATCGGCGGATTGACTGGATATCTGGTTAAGAATGGCTAATTGAACTAAAACTTAACTTAAACGAATAAGGCAATCTAAATTTTCTCACTAAGTAATTATTTAGATTACTTATGCCTCTTTCTGTTTCAGGGACTAAAGGAGATTCGGGCTTGGCGCGAGGCTGAAGGTATGGTGGAAGAGTGGTGTATCATTGAGATAGTTGATAGGATCGATATTTATTAACTTGTAATAGATTTTATAGCGAATTGATTAAGTTGTATCGAATGCTGTTTATTATTAATAAAGACCACATTTCTTTATTCTTGCATCATTTAGACTCTAAGTACTTACGGCTTAACAAATTAAATGAACCTCACATGAAAACGACTTAAAAACGGTTGAAACATAAAACAGACTGATTGGCTCGTATCACATGGTGATTTGAACGTGGAACAACCATTTGTGGACTTAGTGTCCAAAATGGGGTGTTTCAAGTTGGTATCAGAGCGCGGTCGATTCTAGGATAGAATCAGAAAGGCCGACTAGTATACAACAAGGACGTTGAGTTATCTAATGGGGTGATTTGCGGGATCCATATGTGGTCAAATACACATATCCCACATTGGAAAAATAGCTAATGATTGGCTAGTATATAAAGAGTCTAATATCTCAAATTAGTGTGAGGCCTTTTGGAATGGTACCCAATAAAAAAACCATGCGGGTCTTTGGGCCCAAATCGGACAATATCATACTAAGGATTATTGGGCTTGGTAGTAGCGGCCCAAGGAGTGGAACATTACAGTTACCTTTGGTATTAGGCTTGTTTAGGGTTATGCATCTTTGGTTTACTTGGACATATTATGGTCTTTGGTGTCTTTGGGTTTGGGTTTGGGATTCCAGCTTTGCTTCGTTTCTGTGGTGATTGTTGTTGGTTTAGTTGGTTTGGTTTCTTGATTTACCCTTCGTGGTTAAGTGTTTTTCGGTAGTAAACGAGTCGCTCCCTTCTCTACATCATAAATTGGACTGAGATCTTTTCCTTTGTTGGCTTCTCTCGTTAGGCGTTTCCCATACATTTATATTATCATCGACATTTTCAGTTCAGAGCATGGTTCAAGATGTTTTCTCTTTGTTTCATCAGCTTCCGGTATAGTTGCTTGGGTTTCCATATGTGAAGCAGTATTCGGATTCACATCAAAAGTACTCGCTAGATGTTGTTTGACCTTGAATTGTTGCCATTACCTGCCCAAATCTCTCGGAAATTCGTTGTTACGACTCCTTTTCTCTTGTCTTTGGCCGTTGGGCTTGTCCTTGTTTTTTTGGTAGGTGATTGTCTTGTGGTTTTTAAGTGTCTTTTGTTTTGTAGTTGGTGTTTTGTTTTTAGGGTATTTGCTAGCTTTCGTTTTTGCAAAATTGTAGTGGAAATTGCCGCTTTTGCATGTATTTTCGTAATTCTCATAGTTATTAATATATAATAGATGAAAAAACGTGAAACTACTAACAGCGTAAATCGACTTTTTAGTCGAAAAGACTACTTCTATTTAGAATTTTAATTTTTATGGTTGATAAACTTCAAACTACGCAAATCCGGTGTATTTAAAGTACTTTATAAATAATTTATTTTATATATATAAAATCTATGTTATGCAAAAAAATATAATTTTCATTTCAAAATCCATTACTATTGGATTGGTTATTAGAAAATGTAAATTCACTTTTATTGTTGTTAAATATATTCTAAGTAATAAATTTCAAGTGATTTAGAAATATCGTATTGACAATTTTTTTGGTAATAGTAAAAAATTATAAACCATATAATTTCATATAAAATTTTAATTTAAAAACAAATTATAACTTTTGTAATTCATCTAAACTCATCAAAACTCAAACAATTAAAAATATTGAGTGAATATATCTACAAATCCACGTACATCCGTTCTGCTGACAGCATTAAATATATGATTAATAATCAGAAGATTCCTCATGTTTATGCTGAGACTGAAGTGGTTTAGGCCAAAAGAGTACAATTGATTATTTTCGTATTGTGTAGAATAATCTACCAAGTGGGGGGGAGTCATCAAGGGAATAGAAAAAAAGGTTCACTTTTTTCTTTCCTTTGAATTGATAATAATTAAATTATGAGCCACAACAAATTAACAAAATCCTAAACGAAAATATGCAGATTTTCATGAATTAATCAAACTCTACTGGAGAAAAAACTTTAAAAGAAATATATAAAGAGGTTTTGGTAGGCAGGAAACTCGAACATCAAATCCATAGAAATGTTAACAAAATAAAATTCTAATAAACTTTAAAGAGATTGATTGGATTCTTACACGGTCTTTGAAGATCCTTTACCCAAAACTTCTTTGTACTGCAACAATGAAAACACACAAACACCTCAAAACAAATTAGTTGAGATAAGAAGATGACAAAAGGTAGAAGAATTACTCTTCCATATCTTCCAGTAGGATCAATTTCAACATACTCACACCAATCTTGTTCCAGATGGCTAAGATTGTTCATCATTCTCCCTAGCAGAATAAATAAAAAAAATTGTAGGTGGAAAATATAAAGAGAACCTAGAATTCCCAAGAAAAGAAAAGAGCAATATATGGTAATATATATATATCGATAAAACTCTTCTTTCCCTAAAAAAGGAAGTTGGTAGTTTTATAGCCTTTTCATCATAAAAATCTTTGCATCTCTGACAGAATATGAGTTAAACAAACAAGCATTAAACTCGTGTAACATAGGGTAGAGAAAGAGAAAGAGAAAGACAAAGAATATCAGTTTTTTTCCCCCTTTATTCGCTTATATAATTCAAAAAATTCCCTAGTCGATAGCCAAAATCACATATCCAATACGATTTTACTATACTCGGTAGAACATATCGGTGTGTCGGTCAAATCTATATTAATCGGGTTAATCTTACTAAACCAGCCAGTTAAATCATTGGTTAATTGATTAATTTTGTTAAAATACAAATCAAGAAAATCAATAAATAAAAGAGTTTACATTAATACAATACAATACTTATGATCCTTCCATATCATATCAACAACAATTAAACCCATACTAAATTCGAATGGACTTTTCTAAACCTAGATAAGGTCCACACCAAGCCCAAACTAAAAAAAAACTCTAGAAACTAAGAAAAAAATCTAAAAATTTCTAGCCACCACTACAGACTGCGAATTCACCGAAACTATCATTCGGACGATTTGGCGGAGATCTCCGAGCCAGCGCTGACCACCGCCAACACAATTTTTGGACAGAAAGATGAGACTGGTTGTTTAGTATTTGATCTAGATATCAATTATTACTCTGATTGGAAATGCTTATAGTAGAATATTAGTTGTATAAAGCATCAATAGTATGCTAATGAAGTTGTATGTTATTGCTTAATGTTCATATTTTGGTAAAGCAAAAGCGATAATATGAAAAAATTATCAAACTATTAAAAAAAGTTTTATTTAAAATAGTATATATAATAAATATATTAAATAATTTTGAACCATAAGTTTTTTCTATATTTAAATTATTACATTATAACTTTTAAAGTTGATAAACAATTAACAATAAGAATAAGTTCAAAACTAATATATATAACTAAATTTTTATTTATATATTCATATAATAATAAATTTTTATTAGAAATAAAATTTTTATTTAAATTTTATTATCATAATAAAATATTTTTTTGCAATTTAAATATTTATAAAATAAAAAATTTTAATCATAATAAAAATATTATAGTAATTTAAAATATAAAACAAAAATAAATATTTTTTAGATTAATTATCAAAAATAAATTAATTTTATAATTTTATTACTATTTTTTAATATTGTAAAACTGAATATTTTGAAAATGCTCATTTCAAGAGCATAAAGAGAAAGAACATTTAAAAAGCATTTACATCTTCAAAATGCTCTCCTAAATATTCTCTTCCATTGATTAAATAATAAATAGTATTATGTTTTCTTAAATATTTTGCCAATCAAGACCTATATATTATATAGTTATACTATATGCATGATAATTATTTATTTGAAAGTTTAAAGTGTTTCTAATGCGACGATTATCTATACACAAATATTTTTTTTCCTCATATATGATAGATGTATTTAATTTTAATGTAAGTCGAGATCTAAAAATTATGCACAATAGTTTTTATAGGAGTTAAAAAGCATTTCACTTTTGTCAAAAGTAAGTGAATTGTATCTCCTCTAAATAGTTGCGATTACTTTTATCAAAAAAAGTTATGATTACTTTTTAAAATGAAACGCGATGTGGAATCACGTTGATCAACAAACAAGCTGTCCAACTACTACGAGATATTTCTGAAATTTGTTTATATAATTCTCATTCTTGTCAATGCTAAACTTTGTCGTAAATGACAAAAACGATTTGATTAAGATAAGAATCACGAGAAAAAGATATACTTTAGCGCTAGTGATGAATTAAACAATTAATTTATACTGATATAAGAAAATAATTAATGTACATTTATTCGTCGTTGTCTCCGTACATAAATAAGTGGTGAAAAATAAGGGGTTGTAATTTTTTCACTTTTAACTAGGCCGGACAAAATATCCGTTAGATCTGTTCCGATCTATTATTTTTTTCGAATCGATTCGAAAAATCTGGATATCCGTAAGATTACAGAGCAAAGCAAATAGCAAAATATTGTATCCGTAAAAAACCAGAGCAAATATAAATATTGTTTTTGGAAAGTCTGGTTATCCGCTCCGATCCGTAAACTTCGAGTTATAACTATAATATATATAACACTACATATATTTGTATTGTAGTATAATATAAATTAACTTTATGAATATATAATAATAACAAAAAACAATAATATTATTAGAATATATAAGATATATTTATGAAAATAAATCTTAAATCTTAACTCTAAACAATTAACATTTATTGAAATATAAAAAATAAATAGATTATTAAAAAAATAAATAAAAAATCTTTGAAAAATGTAAATTTTAAAAGATATTATTGTTTAAAAGATATTATTGATCTCTCTTCTTTTCTTATTTTTTCTAGTTTATAGGTTTTAAAATATATTTTGTTATTTTTATGAATTTTTATATTTAAAAAATATATTTGAAAAACGGATTGGATCAGAGTAGATATCCGCAAATATTAGTAAGAATCTCGGATATCTGGGCTTTCTGGATATCTGAAAATTTCTGGAGCGAAACAAATCAGATATTAACTATCCGTAGCGGAGCAGAGCGGATCGCGATAATGCAATTTTTGCGAATATCCGCTTCGTGCCCAATAACACCACATATTTTATTGGTTTACCACATGGAAATCCAAATATAAAACCTTCTCTTTTATGGATGTTTTAAAAAGGAGTACGTTGGAGGCAAATAGATTCATCGCCGCCCGTCTTCAAATCATAATGAAGTGTCATGTGCTTTTTGAGGTTTTTTCGTGAAATTCAACACCAAAAACCGTCGTTCATGCAACCTCATCTTTCGACCACCACAAATTCTCTAGATTTACATATCTAATCACTTATTGTTGCGACAACGATGGTAAAGATTCTATTGTCAATGCGGCAATGCATATAGGGAGTGGGCGAGCTTATTGAAGGAATGTCACTATATTTTCAGGAAGATCTTCACACCACAAGAGTACTGATAGGTTAAGAATTTAAATCATAAACTACACTCCAGAGTACATATCACAGTAACATAGATAGGATCGAATCTCACATAGACCAGACAGTATAACGTTCAATTTTATTTCAAATCAAGCTAAGAAGAAATATATTAAGATTGTTTGTAATGGAATCAAAATAGTAATTGAAATATCGGTTGTAAACAATGAAATAAAAGCATCATACATTAGGGAATTCCACAGATAGTCAGGTTTAAAAGCCAATGTTAACATGCATGATTTTACTTTGAAAATAGTTCTCAAAATAAAAGACAACAATAGAATAATCTCCTCTCAGACTCCTCTCGGAGTATTAAACCCTATGTTCGAATTGTTAGAAACAAACTCTCGCCGTGTCTACCTAATTCAACCATGCAATAAAGTTCATATTTAATTGTTCATAAGCATTCATGACAATACTCTCGCAAGCAAGAACACTTATTCATCTAGACTAGATCCGATTTTTAAATCAAATCTCTTTGCGTTTTTCAATATAATGTCAATGAACTAGTTAGCTACTCTAATTCATACATTAATAACGAGTCTAGACTAAGAACCTAAAATTTTCAATCCTTTATGTTAAACCCTAGCATTCAAACATGGTTTTCCTGGAAAACCCTACAACATAACTAGTGAACTACTCAGAAATTGAAAGGTAAACACAAATCAATATCTTTGAAGAACACATCATTGCAAAACAATAATAGATATTAAACAAGGTTCAGATAAAACTTCTCCGAAATACAGAATTTCAGAATCTCCTCCCCCTCAGTAAAAATCTCTAATAGAATAAAACTTAAGTAATATAATACCTAAGCCACAAGGCTTTTATAGTATAAGAATGTAAATAATAAAAATAGGAAAAGTTGATTGGCTTGAGGACTTTTTTTGCAAATATGGAAAATCTTCAAAAATTCTTGCATGTGTGATGGATCGATCGATCCATATGTGGACTGATAGGTCCATAGCTTCTGTTTTCTCTAGATGTTTGGATCGATCGATCCAAGCTCTTTGTGGCTTCATTTCTTCATTTTGATCAATGCAAGACCATATTGACATCTCATTCCTTTACTTAGCCAAATTCCATCCAAATATACAGAAAATCCATGCTTTAAGTTCAAATCGACCCGAACACCTGAAAACCTAAAAATGTACCAAAACTTGCAAGGCAAACGTTCGGATAATGCATAATATCGTACATAAATGCCACTTCAATGCATTAAAACTGAGTAATATCAAGTACGGGGCTTCATTCCGACTTTTGCGCTTGACGACAGTGAAGAATTCGTGGGGGAATTACGCCAACTTGGACAATGGCCAAATTTTTCCCCACCGACATACTTCTATTTCACAATGGAAAATCATGATGAAATGGTAAATTTTCTCTTCCTCTTCACTTCGAAGCACGTTCGTGCAGATGGCTCTGAAAGTCATGTGTCAGGTGTTAATTTTGAAGTTGTTTTCGGATTACTAAGATCATGTTCTGTTAGTTCCGCAGTCCAAGAAAGTGGTAGTAGGGTTAGGTTCTCTAATTCTTGATAGTGGTGGGCAAAAAACTCGAAACCCGAACCCGAGAAAAATATCCGAACCGAAACTATAAAATACCCGAACATATTTTGCTTTTTAGAAGTTTAGATATCCGAACCCGAACGGATATTACCCGAAACCCAAATAAACCCGAATGAGTACCCGAACTTATGACTATTATATTAAATATGTAGTTATGTATAAGTTTCTTGTCATATATAT